>VRMD01000985.1:0-19741 GCA_009872375.1 Sminthurides bifidus | reverse complement strand
TTCGCAATTGCTATGGCAACAACACCCAATGGTTTCAAATCAAAGGTGCTGAATACTGTCATTGAGAAACTGAGAACCCTATATAGATGAAAGTTGATAATCGAAATGTTTTGCACACTTAGCACATTATTAAGCCATTCATTGTGATTGTTTGCATTTGCAGAGGCTGAATCGGAGCCAATACAAGGTAAGGCCATCGCAGAATTATCAGTCAATGTAGAAAGAGCACTCAGTGCAAAAATGTGCAAACGAGGCTAACTGGGACAACTCTCGATCTACTTTATTGTTTGTGTATGGATATTCAGCAACCTCGCTGTCGTTCACTGTGGATGATGCAAATGACCAGATCTTGTGCTGCAAATCCATTGAAGAAAAGTCCGTCCGTCCACCTGTAATCCGCTCTACGGCTTGTGAATCTGTGACGGATTGCAATCTGAAACGGTCATACTTAACGAAGAAAAGATGTCCGAAAGGGAATTGCGAGACTCACTTGGTGAAAGTCAATTCATCCTGTTCTGCTTACGAGCTCTCGGAGACTAGAGATTCGGGTATTCTCGAATGTTCTAGTGGAGATGTGAAGATTTATCATCAGTTCTCAAAAGAGGAAGATGTCATAAGTAAGCTGACTTTGTGATTAAGTAAAGATGCCGTGGATTTGGACAACATGAGCTTGGCCAATGAAGGATGTGACCCAAGCAATAATGAATTAACTGAGCTTATTGGAGTGACAATATGACATGTTTCGTGTTTCAGTAACAAACTTTGACCGAATGCCAGCAACCGGGGACATTCTCACAATAATGAAGGAACCACATCCCAAGGTATGAGAATGTGGACAAGTACATTTGTCATTCCAACTCTTTCTTCTTCGCTACAGGACTGAAAATGGCATGGGAGAATGCTGATGGTTCTCTAGCATTTATTGAAGAAAGTAAGAGACAATCGTAGAACAATAGTTTTCAAGTGGCTAGTTGTGAAATAGTTTACCTTAAATGCTCAGGCCAAGTAATTCTAGCTGCTACTAAACATAATGTATGAATTCATTTCAGGATCTTTCCCTCTGAGCAATAACTTTGAGGTTGACGACGATCATAATCACACGACGCTATACTGCTTCGCCCCGGTCTGGAACTCGAACACGGAATGGAAGAACGTTTCCTTCCACTTAATTTGAATTACTTAACTAGCTATTAAGTATACATTTTATAGTTCTGACCGCTGGCATAATGTTTCTAAGTCATTAGAGTATATGCAATTGTGTACAATTGAGATTATTATTAGTTTATGCATCTGTAAGAAGTCTTAATTGGATCTCTTCTTTTTTTATGCGTCATTGATATCGTAGTAAAACTAATATACTTTAAAAAACTTGAAAACTTATGCTGATATCAGTTCATTTAGGTATACTATAAAAAACTATTAGCTCACTTAGAATTAGTTTCTTTTTTACTTTCTGAAAAAGTTTCACTTCTTTCTTCCTCTGAGAGTACTTTGTCGGCCAATTGTCGCCAATTGAGCATAATTGGGCGGATCTCTGCTGGCTCCTCTTGGTGCTCTGGGTCTGCGGCGCTGCGGAGTCTCCTGCCTGGGTGTGCCTGCAACATAAAGTGGTCACGAAATCGATGCCATTATAGAAACAATGAGTTCATCCAATCGAAGCCTCGAACACGCATTGCTTGCCTCTCCCTCTGCCCCGTCCTCTGCTGGCCTTTCCTCCTCTGGTTCGTAGTCTTTTTGGAGGTGTCCCAGTAATCGACGGGCTGAGACTTCGCCGTTGTCCGTGCCCTGATTCATCAGCTGACGCTCTCGAACATGCATTGCTTACCTCTCCCTCTGGCCCGTCCTCTGCTAGCCTTTCCTCCTCTGGTGCGTAGTCTTTTTGGAGGTGTCCCAGTAATCGACGGGCTGAGACTTCGCCGTTGTCCCTGCCCTGATTCATCAGCTGACGCAATATTTCTCATCGGTGTCAACCTAGGTGGTGCATCGTTCGGTTCTTCTCGAGTTCTGCGTTCTTCGCTGCTGCTTTCTCTTCCAGTAGTACCATCTATTTCGATTTCCTGGCCTGGAGAGGGAACTGGTTCACCTGGCGGAGACAGGTGTGCTGAGGTTTCTGATGTGGAAGCCACTGGCAGTGGCAATGAGCGAGATTGGACGAAGGCCCGCACTTCTTCAGTAAAACGACTGACTCTCTCAAACAATCCAGCTATGACCCCATTCACTTTCTCCATGGGTATCAACTGCTTCATCACGTCAGCTTCCTTCTGAGATATTTTTTTATTCTGATGCTGCAGCAACGATTTGTTCAATTCATGGAGTTGAGCAGCTGTATCAGATAATACGATATCATGCTCTTCGACCTGCTTCAGTAGTACTAATTTTTGTGCACTCGTCCCTTCATCCTGCTGCTGAACCCCTATCCCCTCCTGCTGAAGTAAAGCAGTGACTTGTGTTAATTCAAGACGATGTCTATCGATGGACTTTAGATGCTCCTGTAGAGTTTCTCTTTCTTTTCCAAAGGATTGCAGGCACTGCTTATTAGTATCTGTGGAGGTATGACCAGAATCCCTTGGGTTGACGCTGGAACTTGTGCTGGCAGTAGCTACTTCAGGATTATGCACTGGAGGAGATATTGGCATGTTCTCAATTCGCTCCACGACCTGGTCTACAACGGAAGACTGACTGTAAAGATGCTACGTTTTCCAAAGCAATTGAAGTTGCTTCAGGGCTGAACATTCTGGTGTCCGGGGTCCCTCTAGAACTGGAAGGGGTTGGTTCTGGTACACGATTTTGATTCTGAAGTGCCTCCCCTAATATAAAAAATTATAAGCTTTCAATAGCACGCAAGATCTGAGTAAAAATTGCTATCAAGGACGAATAACATGAGATATTCATCATACCCTGAGTCTGGACACTCTCCGCCATGACTGCAGCGTTCGAAGATTCAGCTCCAGAGCCCAACTGCGTCGCGATAGCTGTTTCACACTGTTTCTGTGACATCGACAAGCCGACGATAACGGATTTATCTGCAGATTCAACCAAAAATCTATACGAACATTTCATTGTAACTCATCAAATAAGAATCAATACTGTACGTAAAAAATGGAATACCGATTTCGAAAATAGTCCGGGTGACTTGCGATGTACAGTTCATTGCCATCGTCGTCCAAATCTGTGGAAAGAATTTAAGCATTTTACAATTATTCCTTTACGAATTATATTGAAATGGAATTTTTTGGGAAGAGGAGCTTCATTTTCCAGTTGCAACAGGAAAATTGTTGCGTTGTATTTTAGGGCTGATGTACCAAAAATCACCTCACCCACGAGATCATAAGGAAGAATATCCAATTTTCCTTGAACAGGCTTCCATTGCAGATAAATCATGGCTTCCATCACCTCACAATGAATCCTGGCCGGGATGTCCACCGACCCGACATAGGCTAAACGCAATAAATGTCGCATGGTTACCGAACTGACGTCTGGAATACATACAACGTCTACCTTATGGTGCTGAAAGCAACAAGCAGGCATTAATTCATATGACAAATAATTGCATGAGGCAATTAAGTGAAAAGTTACTCGTAACATACATCAGAACAACAATCATTTGACACGATGGCAATTGAGTGAAACATCAAATTAAGTGCATCAGAACAGCAATCATTTGATCAAGATTTAATCAATTCAAAGTCAACCCAAAACAAAAAAGAAAGCTTACTTCTTGTTCCTCTTGGAGAAAAAGAATCTCGAAGAAGTGTGAAATGCTGACCAAGACTATCTTATGGGCATGTACCATATCATGACCATCCTCGCCACAATACAGGGTCACGTCCGGCAGCATCGTCGTCTCATCCTGATAGGGCCACGGCACGTTGGGAAATTGTATCCCGACGGTTCTTTCGCCCGCTAGGTTGGTGTACGACAGCGAACGGTAGCAATCACGGCTCGCCATTACGACGAAATACTTCGATGAACAATTCAAAGAAGAACTTAAAAAAACTAAAAACTTTGGTAGGCGACTTCACTGTAAATATGTAAAGTTATCGTAGTTGTGTCTAGGTTTTCGAAAAATGTAACGTCGATAAAGCGCTCGAAAAAAGCTATGAAGTAACAAACAATTATATTCTTCAAAACTATCTTATTATTGAACGCTTTAAAAATTTAAATACGATTACAGATGTCACTGGAGAGTCAGTTTATTCCGAAAAGATTCCCACATTGCATGTGCCTACAAGCTTTCAATTTTGCAGCCGATCGTAATTTTTCAACGGACTACAATGAAGGTAAAGGTGAGGAGGAACCGATGTCGTGAGGTCTTGTGCACTCAACTCCCGACGGCAAATCGGGAGGGAGAGAATTTCATTGTTACTCATCGGACCTCTGACAGCGAATCCGAGTTTATTCCTCTGCGTTTCACGCCCGCCTCAACCAGTCGCAAAGTCAAGAGGCAAATATGCATCCGACCAATCAAATGAGTTGCCAGATGCCTAAATGATAAAACGTTTTTGATGCTTCGCCATTCCACTCTCAACCAAACTCTCAATTCTATGGCACAACAATAGTAACATTTAATGGGCCATCTTTGTACAGCTTCCAAAAACTTCTAAAAATGATTGATCTCATGCATTATATCTATAACCTCACACGTAAATTGGCCACACAACTACGATTCCTACCGTTTTGTAACTTCAGTAAAATTTAAAAAGTAACATCCGTTCCATAGTGGCAGGCAACAGGAACAGAAATAGGTTCAGACTTTGTATCATGCATCCATGACAACCGTTAGGAGACGACATTAACTACAGTACAAAGAATTCAAAAAGCTCGGAATGTTTTATGGCAAAAACTTTAAATCGCTGTGGTGTCTACATTCTGCTCTCTTTGTTGCTGCTGATGACTTAAGCGAACTTTGTCTTCTGTTTTTCGTCTCTCCCTCCAGATCCTTCAGATCAACGTAAACGCACCAGACCATAGCTCCTCTAATAACTAAAAAGATGAACGACCGAATGACCACGGACCACACGTGCCCCCCGACGATGAGCAAAATTAGGAAAATAGCTCCGGTTGCCATGATGGCGTACACCAGCCAGTAATTCAGTCGATTGTAATCTCTCTGAAAGAAACCCCGTAAGTTAATTTTTGATCTGATCTTCCACTTAATGGCTCATTAACTAATTATCTTTCAGCATTATGATCGTCCTTAATTGATCCTGAACTCACCTTAAAAGCTCCTTTCAACAATACTATTGCCATTATGACCCCTAGACCGGACGTGACCAAAAGCGTCACCACAACCCCGGAGTAAAAGGAAACTGCACGGACACAAAATCCCAAAGCTCAAGGACATCCATAACGAAAGTTCACATATTTCATCAATTCAAAAGAATCTTAAATGATATTCAATTTATTCTTACATTCCAGCTCATAGTAGTGAAATATTTCTCTAGTATTAGCTTCAGATCCATCATTAACCTTGCGATTTTTCCATGACGAGACCAGATCGAAAGCGGATAGTACTGTGAGTATAATCTGTGCAATCTGGAAATCACAAATAGAAGTTAAAGCGAACCAAATTGAACCAAGTCGTGCCTGCATATAAGCGGTTTCAATGACCGTTGAACTGGATTACTAAATTAAGCTATAAATGCAAAACAGATTCTTACTAATTCGATCACACCAACGAATTTGCACCAAAACTTCGGCTCTACCAAGTCCTTTAGTTCAAAAGCCATTTTCCAAGTCCAGAGAGCTTTAAACTGCTAAATATCGGCTTAATCTTGTTATAGATTCATCAAGACAGCTAGAACTTGAAAGAAGCAGACTTGATCTACACCAGACCTTTGCTTCAGTTTCGAAACGAGCACATTCCTAATGAATATCTTACACTTGAACCCCTGATTGGAGCTAGTTTGCTTCTGCACTCGAATTGAATGTTTGCAGTGCATGTCTGCGTCAATGTGTTGTAGCACCTTGGCCATTGAACATGCTCACCTTGAAACTTGGAGGGGCTAAGGAATCAAATAAATGAGATATAAGGTGCACTAGTATCCACAAGTTTGCAAAAAAACTTGCCGCGCTTCGCGCATTCCAACTCTTCATAGTTTCCTAACCAAATCATAAAACGTGAGTCTCTCAGCATCTCCCATCATCACCACAGATGAAGATTAGGGGTCTTCGCGTGGTCAAGTGCTCGAATCGAACAGAGGTTGCCGAGCCAGTGACTGAGATAGCCAAATATCGTGAAAACAATCAAGAATTACACACTGTTTCCTTAAACCTCTAAGAGGGGTGGAAAAATGCCACGGTTTCCTAACATCAATGAGAATAGGCAAGGAGAATAGCGAAATTTAAAGATTAACCAAATGATGCATGCGATAACCATGTAACCAGAGGCAGCAAATGAGAATTTTCCATGATGAGAGATATGCAAGTATAACGTCCAGTATGTACAACGGCACTGATTTGCAATTGGCATCGCAAGACAAAGGAAGCCAGAGAGGCACGTGTGCGAATTAGCTCGATGTAAAAAATCAGTTCACAATGAGACATCCTAATAATATTACACAATTTAAATCCAAGCTCACGTTGGTTCAAGTTACCAGGGCGCTCAGCAGGTATTCCACGCAGCGTTTTTGCTCAAGTCTTAATTGCATTGTCTGACAAATATCACCTTGACCAGTTTTAGAAGATCAAATTATGATCAATAACACGAGCTTTCCTCCTTGGTGCGATTGCAAAAAATATTCATCTTATGAGCAAAATTACGCTTCTAATTTCAACTCAGCCAAGGAAAGCCTATGATATGTGAAAACTTCTACATTTCTTCCTCAAGGCGCATGTTTTTTGCTTCGTTAGTTGGCTTAAGCAGTATGGTCTCTAGAACAACGTCGTTCCGAAACAATATTTTTTCACCATAAGCCTATACATATACATGTAGTTCGAAGTTACAATACAATGCTCTGCAAACCAATAACTTGTGGTTGATGATTTATGACACTATGATATGATGGAGCTACGACAGTAGTCCAGATTATGGCTGGTAAAGCCTCTAGCATTTGCAAAAAGTAAGTCCAGCTTCTTGATCATTAGCATTGCAGCAGCAGAATATTGCCATCGCACAGACTCTTTATCACAGTAAGTACATTTCATTTCCGGTCAAGGCGACGTCACCCATAATAGGTTAGTCAGGCTTACTGACTCGGTCAGTCGTACAGCAGTGTTTTGTAGGATGTAAGATGGTGCGACCGACAGAATTTAGTACTTTTCCCCTTTACCTATTGACGCAACCTACTAAAATCCGAAAATATAATCAAGTTATCACAGCATCTGTAAAAAATGTGCATTTATTACAAGCACGTCCTGGAGTTTTTTGACGAGGGGCGATACCGGGCCGCGAGCCAAGTTCTTTCACTTTTTGGAGCAGTAAGGTCTATGTTCGTTAACTTCATTTCAAGGTCGCCTTTGGTCCGACATTCATCAGTTTAGATTGATTGTTGGCGATTTATGGCTTTTTCAGATTCTTGGAGTGGTTCGCACGCTAATTGTGATAGTGCTGCTCGCTCTTAAGCTGACTGTTACATCGGAGGTTAACGGTAAAGAAACACTATTTTGGCCTGTTTTCATAGACATATATTTAATCTAGTGTACTTGCCAAGAACGCTGGATGTTTCCAGATGTAAAAAAAAAACGAGACACCACGATGCTAAAAGTATGTGGATCTTTTTCCGTGATACTCGGAGCCATTGGGGTTATTCAAGGGTACTACTGCACAAATGCTCTAATGACAGTAAGCTCGGCTAATGGTGATGGTGACTAAAATTGCGTCTGCATTCCAACGCTTATGATAAACGGAAAATTAAGTTTAATTTTTATGAATAGAACAACGACCGTAACCGGAGAAGAGGTAACTTGGCCACTCTAATCCTATGTATCTTTGCCTTCCTCATGATTCTTCTATCAGCATTTAGTCAAGACATGCGAGATTACGACAAAAGCATCATTCTGTCCTTCGTTTTTGACGATTTAAGACTGCTGGGCGAATTGTACTTCTTTATTAAGGTGAAAAACGCAGATATGTATATTGCACATACATACTCCGCAGATGAATACCGCCGCGATTCTCGGTACTTAAATTAGATTGGTTGTCGGATGATTTCTCAATTAGCAGATATGCTACTTCGAAATTTATTAAACTGATATATTGCATTGCTTGCAGCTTGTAGTGCTAGACATTCTATGAACTTTTAACAAATCCTACGACGCAATTATTTACGCGGGTCTACATTTACAGACTAGAAAACTGAGAAGTTCAAAAGATACGGTACTTGTTATGCCACCCTCAAGGGTGAAAAACTCTCACTCTTACTCTTATAAGCAACACTCATCACTGAAGCACAAAGCAGATCTCTTCCGTTCCAGCATTATGCCAGATATCCCACACTCTGTCTATCGGTAAAACTCATCAAGTTGATATTTTTAGATTTTGTTATGTTACTCACACTCAATGTAAACAAGTCTTGATCATTCGCATAATGAATCCGCCCTTCGTATTCTTTAGATAGAGTGTGGGGTTCTATCCTAAGCACGTATGCGGTCATACCAGCATTCACAGTTAATTCCCACAACGTTGGGAACTCATCATTTTACAAGTATTAAGCTTTAAGGTACATTCATGAGCACGACTAGTTCGTTTGTAAGGAGATCTACAACTATGCATTAAAAAGAAGGAAACATAANCTACAACTATGCATTAAAAAGAAGGAAACATAAGTCTTTCAGGTCTCACATGCCTGCTTACACTTATACTCTGTATCAACTTCAATTTCTACGGTAATACAAAACTTTGCCGGTTTGCTTGGCGTTTGCAGCTCAAGTTTTTTACCTCTTCCATAATAACAGAGCGAATTCTGCTCAGCTCCGCCATCCTCGCAGTTTGTGGTGAGCTACGTTTACAAACTCATTCTGCCTCTTCAATGCGACAAGATAACAAGGTACAATCGTAAACTCAATGGATTGAATTCGCAACTTTTCAGACAACTGTACATACCACGCTAAGCTTAACTGCTCTCGGTGCGAGGAGAGCGGGGATGAACACAGACCTTTTGAAAATTCGCGTACCGAATTCATCCTCTTTTTGCAACCTAAAGACCACAACTGTATCCACGTCCTCTTTGTAGTGACAAAGACCATCAGTCAACTTCACGTCTTAACGGAGGATAAGCTCCTGTGCTGTCGTATTAAAATATTAGGATATTTGGTACTAGCTTTGCAAATTGATAAAACGACAACCGTTTGTATCGCCTGTGAGTTGTGTCTGTTAACATAGTTGCTACAATGTTTTGCTAATCCTGGGTGTGACTCACACTTACGCATCTGTCATATTCATTACTGAGTTAAGAGATTAGCAGACCAGTTTCTGGCACTCAGAACCACATTACAATTCCAGACAATGAGCAAGTAAGTCACTCCTTAACAGTTTAACTCAACCGCAAGTGCAAACGACTTGTGAGTGAGACATTTGAAACAAATATTAATTAGATAATTTGTTGTTTCAGGAAGTGGAAATGGGTTCCGTCATACAAAGACTCGTTTCCCATAAATGCTATTTATGCAGGCTCTGACAGTACTGGAAACAAAATTTATGTAGCTAGAGCACTTCACGAGAAATGCATGACACCTGGGAAATTCTCAGTACCTAACCGCATCGCATCTGTACCATGGGTATGGGACGGGCAAGAATACGATAAACCTTGTTACGAGGTAACAGTCTAGTTCACTGAGCAACCTTATCGAATGACAAAGCATAGAATCTATGGCAACGCCCTAGCTTTGGCGAAATTTGTTAGATACTTGTAGCACCACCAGGATTGCTCAAATGGGAAAGCTACGACCCCAGACTGGATGGGCTGGTTCCATGGAACGCTATCCAAGGAGGGACTTCACGTGTCTTTGAAGAACCACTGTACATTAGTCGATTTGAACATCAAGGATCGTGGCTGGTAGGTTTTTACCAGGCCAGTAGAAAAAGCTGCTACGCTTCTACAAATGGGACGGTGGTCGTGACCAAGACCGGTATACAAATCCTATGCGAAACTTAAAACACTGGCGATGAACGGCTGAAAACTTGCGATTGACCACCTATACAAGACGAACCAACTAGTTCTAAAAAGGTACCAATGTGGCTACGAGGATACTCTTATGTTCAATGTCCACAATAATGTCATTTAAGTAACACAGATGGTTTCACACAAATCTAATTCACTTCAGGAAAACAGGTACACAGAACAGATCTTCCTGCTTGTGTGAACTCAAGGCTCAACTTGGCACTGTCACCAGTCCATACTTCATTTAAAATCAACGTCAGATCACAGCACCAGGAATATGGGAATTCGACTCATAAACGTAGTTGCCGGGGAAACCAGACTCGGACGGCTCTCGCTTCTGTTTCACGATGAAGTCCTTTATATGATTCTTCTCGTTTTCAGCAAAATGCAGATCAAGTTCCTGCAAAACGGCAAATTCGTAAGTTTTTTTTTGGTAACGTCATGTCATTCTCGAGTACAAAAGTAGAAGCAACATTTATGCTCACGTGGATCGAAAATACTAAATATTAAATTTACTTTCAGTTGCAGATTTCCACTAATTGTGTAGACTGAGCAAAGAGTCGGATTATCAAATGCGAAAGAAGGAGGAGCTTCGGATTCCACGGGCACCCGCTCCGGTTTCGCTACTTGTTGATTTCTGAGATCCTCTGCAAGATTGCCTTGAATTCCTTCGTTGCCGGATTTCTAAGTGTTAAGAACTGCTTGCAATAAATCTCATGCGTGTATACCTCCAATTCTACAAAATAAATGATCTCATAGATAGTATTGTTTCTCACCTGAGCGTTAGCGCTATCAGTCTTTCTTAATGGTAAGATGCCCTTCTTCTGCAGAAAAAGATATATTCCTCCGCCTAGAGCAAAAGAAGCCACAACAAGAATCGCAAGAGATGTCCATTGTATGATGCTACTCTCGTTTGAAGAGGCTTTGTAAACATAACCTGCAGAATTATAAATTCTTGTAGCATGAATTAAGTACAAGTAATGAATTTCATGATGGCAGACCTGGCAGAGTATATAGAAACATTCATGTACTAGCAACCCTCACCTGGACATTTTTCTGCGCAATGCTCCTTGTTGTAATTTGGATTATTCTCGTTGCATTTCCTCTCACAGGATCGGCATTGTGAATCGATTTCATCGCAATACGAGCCAACTGTATACAAAATTCACGAAATTATCTTTAGGTACATATAAAAATCACCATCCTTTTTATCTAATTCTTTGCAGGACAACAAAAATCTGCAAGAATGCTTGCTTCCTCGAGAGTTAAATCACCTACATACCATCGCAAATATGATCTCCACATGGTTGTGAAACACCGTGGACTAACCCAAATATGACTGAGCAAACAGCAATAAACACTGCTGAGTTCAAAATTCCAAACCCAATCATGGCTACATGGCCTACGAAACTTGAAAATCAGTTGAATCTTTTCGCACTTAAAATTAGAGTCCTGCAATAAGCCATTGCAGCAAGCGCAGATCAGCTCCAAAATGTACTGCGCTGACTGCAGCGCTGTTTTACGACCGATTGTCTTCATAGATTTAAACATCACATTAGCATGCCATCAGCGAGTGAGAGGTAGCTAGGCTGGCATGGAATTTCGCTGCGAAGCGATAACATATGCGACGATGAAGCTGGCTACAGGTGCAAAACAAGTTTACCTTTACAGCGTCACTGTTTTGAGAGATCATTATTCGAGGACGCAAAGCATGTACGTAGGATACTTCACTAAGCTTTATTCTTTTGCAAGCTCTCGGCAACCGTAAGTTTAAAGCTCATGGTACTGGTAGGAGTACTCACCACCGTGAGAGAAGAAACATTAGCTGAAAAGTGAACGCTGATACGCTAAATCTGAATGCCTGCTAGAGGAGACGCTTCTTAATAATGGTCTAAATCCGCACGAAGGTCATTGATGGCTCTCTGACGAGGACTAATTACATTGCATGAGATGCAAGACTTTGTCAGAGAACGTGACGAAGTGCTGGATCTGATGTATGGTTCTATAATTGAGGTTTCATAAAACCTCGCATCCAGAATGAAAGCCACATCTGTTTTTAAATCGACGGTGATCTTGACCCCTGTGCAACAGAGACAGAGTAACATAATCAACATGGATATGCCTACAACCCTTCAGCCGGCGATTTCTTGCACTCGTAGCATTCACTCTTCTGATAAAATTAACGTTGCTGAATGCTTACATTCATTTCTCCAAATGTCTAATCTCAGAGTGGAAAGCAAAACCAAATATAAATGCTATGTCAAAGCTCCAGCTCATTTTCATTCCAACTGTTTCGTAGCTGCAGCGAAGTTCAATAAAGCTAAAAACTAGCTAATTCACTGCCGATTAAGTAGCGATTGATAGCCGGTAATACCGAGAAAATGTCTAAGCAAATCGTTGTAAAGGGTGTTCTCTCGCCGAATATTCTTCCACCATTGGCTCCTTACAGGTTATTCAGTTCATAATTTCTTATTTTAATATCTTGCTCTAAGGGAACTGTAACATTTGATACAGTAGACGGAATGAAGGAGTAGGCTGCCGTTGCTTTACATGGAGACTGAAATTGTTTCCCATGGGCACAGGCACAGAAACGTAAGACTTGAACATTGATAAAAGCTAACATACAGCAACGTTTTTACTTTCGTGCAGCCATGCAATTTTGGCGGACAACACGCTTTACTTTTCCGGTCAAATCGGAATGAATAACAACCAAGTAGTCCTGGACGGGATTGAAGCTCAGACACGGCAGGCAATGGAAAATATCGGACACGTTTTAAAGGCGGCTGGAGGATCGTTTAAAAATGGTAAGCAATCGTACATTTTCCCACACAGTATGCATGGAAAGCGAAAGACCGAAAACTAATCAAGTTCCTAATTTCCACAGTGGTCAAGATGACAGTCCTCCTGGCTAACATTGAAGACTTCAACGCTATGAACAAAGTCTACAGGGAATGTAAGTGAAAATTAGGTTCATAACAGTAAATTAAATGAGCTATACCCTATACCGTTATCAATCTAAACAATATTAAAGTAACATATAAAAAATAACAAGCTATTGGCTTTGCACAGCCCCCTCTCTGTAAACAGTGTGAAAATCTAATGTTGAATTCATTACAGTTCTCAGTGACCCTCTGCCAGCCAGAGCAGCGTATCAAGTGGCACGACTACCCAGAGTAAGTTAGCACAATGGTCAATGTCCTCCAACGTGTCGTTTCTATTCGCAATAACTGACTTCTGATTTAATTGTAACTTCTAGGATGCACTTGTTGAGATCGAAGGGGTGGCAGTCATCGGAGATATAGTGGAGTCGAAATTGTGAAACAAACTCTCTTGAAAAATAAATTGTTTGAACTCACTGATTTGCTCCTATTACACAAACATCATCAATCATTTCATAATACAGAAGTAATTACTCTGCTCTTACGAGGATTTGATCGTACGATTGAATTCAATCGCTTACATTTAGTCACCTACCGATGACTTATCAGCATAATGTTTAAACAATGCAAAAAGAGAAGTTGCAAACAGTGGGTACAAATTACTTTCACGATCTCCCAGACTCCGGGTCGGGTAACTGATGGTGGGTATCTCTACCGCATAACGAGCAACAGGCCCATTTGGCCATTGTAAAAGAAGCTCGACAAATATAAAATATCAAGAAGAAACTAGCTATAAATAACAGTCCATTCCAAATCACTAACAGTTTCAGTCTGAAGCTCCCGTAGGTATCTTCCGCATTAAGCTTCCGTATTGACACAATTGTTCTGAAAGCAATCACATAAAAATGCTCGTTAGTCGGTAAATAAGCACAGTAAGTTGTACCTTATAACACTAAATTGAAAAACTAGACACTCTACATTACATCAGACACAAGTGAACGTTGACTTACACGTAATTTTGATGATCCAGGTCACTTCGACCCTCATCTGAATCTCTGAGAGACACCCGGTCAAAATGCAAGTGACCTTCTTCAGTATCCGAACCTTTACTGAAATGAACGTAACCTTCAACTGCCGAAAACAAATCGGAAGCCCCGATCCAGAAGAGGCCAACAGCAACCATGGTGCACCAATTCATTTCGAAACGGATTTTCGAAATGGCAACCACCACTCCACTGACATCCTTTGAAATGAATCCAATCAATCAAATGCACTTGAGTTGCTTGCACATGTATTAGTACAACAATTTATAGACGAACACGTGAACTAGCTAGAGCAAACTGTACTTACAGCCTTGATAAGGAAAGTAAGTTACCAGCAGGAAATTCGTGGATGTTGTTTTCCCATGGCTGCCTTATCTTCTAACCACAAGAAGTACACAGTTCTGGCTACCTCAGCTTCTGTTCATAGAATTCCGCTTGACAGATCCAGTCCTCCAAGTTAACATGATAAGTATGAGATTACAGAAAAATTATACTTTGCCGTGACATTTAACAAACATGCTACCAAGCAATAGAATAAGTGATAGTCATTTTGTGCGTAAATGCAAGAAGGACGTAACACTGGCAGCCATTCAGTTCAGTACCCCCCAATGAACTTCGATGACTCGAAAATAATGCTGCATTCATCATCATCTGCGCAAGTGACATGCGTCTGTCGTTAAACGACCAATATCGGCCAGATTTGTAGCACATCTATGATTCACGAAATTTTAACTTATCCATATTGTACATGCATTGCATTCGTATGAAGTTAGTCAATATTCCGTTGGGAGTTTGCTAACCGACTGAGTAACGGATAACGGCATAACTGACTTTAAAAAAGTCTCAAGGAACTAAAGAGCATGGTGCTCATATACTCACACTCAAATACAGCCGAACGAGTCAAGGCAATGATACAGGTATCTACCATGGCCATAGGTTAGGCTCTAAGTGTAACTCGAGTCAATGAATCTTAATGAACTCTATCATATGCCGGAAGGAAAAGGACTCATCATGGTTATTTGATTTTTTACCCTCATACCATAGCACTAAAACATCATATGCGGTAATAACACCGGAAATCTCTTACGGAAGTCAGTTAGAAGATGTAGTTTCTGAACTGCCCTTCTTTCCCACAGCTAAATTAACCAATTACCAGGTGTTAATTGGTACAATGAAAATGATATATCCCTCAAAGGAATACTTTTTCCAGCAAGCTGCATATAACTGTCAAGTTTTAGGTAGCTGCTACAAGGTTCAGGTAAGCCCGAACTTCGGGCGGTTATAATGTAGAGCATCGTAATTTCTACAGAAACTGTTTTTCTTCCTTACGTAAAAGGGCCATGGCAGTCAGCTGAGACTATATTTCAACAGGCAGGTACTGGTTCCACGCCAAGCTTATTCCTTCATAGGGTATCCATTATGATTCAAGTATGAAAACTACCTGACGCCCGCATAAGAATATGCAAGCAAATGCCATAACTGTCTGGTTTCGTCATTGGAATCCAACACTATGGTTTTTGGGTGAAAATCTAGAAAGGAAGCAATTACTGGCCATTAGAATAGGCTGGTAATGCTGCCGATGAAAAATGAAGGGCAAAACAGTCGAAAATGAGGGAATTTTAATTACCCATGGTAACTGGAATGCGCGCTTAATCAAATTAAACTGATTTTGCGGGTGACTCATGCTCAATTAGTGAAAGTAAATAATTCAGATTTTCCTGTTCAAATCGATATTGATTGAACATGGTGCGAGTTTACAAGCGATCGACACCTAAAATAAGTCCACAAGTCATCGAAGCGGCAGTGGACAAGTACAAGCAAGGGCGGCTATCCCAACAGATGGTTGCGGACATGTACGGGATACCTCGTACAACTCTGGCTTTTTATACCAAGAACCCTGTTCCTACAACCATTGGCCAAGGACGCAAGAAGGTTTTTAGTGAAGAAGAGGAAAGGCTCATCGCTAATCACGTCGTGGCTCTTTGTATGAGGTGAAAGTTCGGGCCCATAATTAAATTACGATACGCAAAAAGCCAGTATTTTGTCGCCCTATCCCCCTTAAAAATACGCTAGCGATACACTCGTGACACCCCTCACGGTAGCAACGATACATGCACGTAACCTATAACACGTGTTTTAACGAGTCCTATGTAATCATGCGTTATGAACTGAGTATTCAAATGCCAATTAGATTAAGCTTAATATAAGTCTTTCGAAATTTTGCAGCTGCTTTCCGCTGAACCGAATTGGATTCCGAAAATTGGTTTACCAAATCGCAGAAAGATTGGGAAGATCCAGTAGGTTTAACGAGGAGACGAAAATGGCTGGGCGACAATTTGTTGTGGATTTTCTGAAACGAAATCCTACTTTGAGGTTTAGGGCCGGGACCGCTACTAGTATTAGTCGAATCCAAGGATTTAATACTACATCCATTGGGTTCTTTTTTGATAATTTAGAGAAGGCTATTGCAGAACACGGGTTTGAAGGTTCTGACATATACAACGCCGATGAAACTGGGTTTACAGTTGTACCGGTACGATAACATTAGATCATCTCCAAGATTTATTTTTGTGCATCTCAAACACACGTGTGAGCTTTCTGGCTGCGTTGGAATTTCAAGGAGCAAATCATTGACTCCCCTTTTATGCCTAAGTCAATGGGTTGGAACTTGTAACTTCAACGCAGTTTGATAACTGACACATGTGATTTTGACGCATATGGGATTTTCCGAAATACTAATTGAATTTGAACAACAGAAACCACGTGAAAAGTATCTTGCCCCAGTCGGTTTGAAGAACGTCCCCATTCTACGTAAAGGAGAGCGGGGCCAATTGGTTACTGTCATTGGGTGCTTCAATGCAGTTGGCCACTTCCTCCCCCCGTACTTTATATTTAAGGACACATTTAAGAATGTGGAACAAAAAGTCTTGGAGGGTCCCGAAGGCAGCGGGTTTTCTCGTTCCAAAACCGGATGGATCAGCGCTGATGCATGGTTGGAATGGCTGAAATTCTTTATCCAGCATCGGCCCGCAAATGCCAAAACATTATTAATAATGGACAACCATTCTTCCCACTTGTCGCTTGACGCACTAAAGTTCAGTAGGGAAAATAATATCGTTTGCCTTACATTGCCTCCACATTGCTCGCACGAGATGCAACCATGTGACGTAGGATTCTTCTCACCACTCAAAGCTAGGTAAGGCATGTAGAGGACGAGGTACACCAGGACGAATTTCAAAAATCACACGTAGTGCATTCGTATTGAAAGGTTCACAGCTTCTGTGGAGCGATGGCAAGCCTCGCATCCATTTCAGAAGGCACATGAGACCGACATACCAGGTCTCTTGAAGTTGGCCTTCGAGAAAACTACCATCCCCACAACTGCGCAAAATGCTTTCCGACATACCGGCATTTGGAACTGTGAGAAGGGGAGGTGCTGCCGGGAAGTATATGACGAAGTTTTTATAGACGAAAAGCGGAAGAGGCGAAAGCCTATTAAGTTTCTGAGGGAACTCCCCGATGGTTCTCTTTTGGATGCTGAAGAAGCTTACCTTGCGGATGTCCGTGCAAGACGGCGTAAGAATGATCACATCCCTGAGTACAGTATGTCCAAATCATCGTGTCAGGAATGGGAGCCCTTTAAGGGCGAACATACTTGCAGAGGAGAACTCCCGTGAGAGGCGTAAGGCTTAACTAAGGCGTTGCTCACTTGAGTCTCACATGGAGTTAGTGAGGAATTGTTTGGCCCTACTTACGTGCGTTCGTTGACACGATAAGTTGGAGATACTGTATTTCATCCCCTTGTAACTATCCGTGTCTCCCATTGGACATTGTTATTCCGAACAAAGGGCCAGAATTTTGTGGACTCTGTTCTTTTTCCAGACAATGAAGGTTCAGCAGATAATCTTGCACCGGACATTGAAGAACCAATCATCCTGTCAGCTGACGTCGAGGAGGACATGGACAGCCTTCTTAATTTAGATCAGGAAGACCTTGATGCCCGACATGACTCACTCGCTGTTGACATCGTGGCTAACGGGGAACTACCTAGCTCGACGGTCGACCACAACGCACTGGCACAACTGCTACAAGAAGTTCACCCAGTGCCAATCATCCCACCACCAACTGGTAGCTCTCGGACGATGCAAGCGACATTGGTCACATCAGATGACTACGTTACAGCTGCGGAAGAAAAGCAAGCGAAACGCAAGCAACCTCGAGTCACCAAAAAACAGCAGCCGAAGGAGGTGCAGGTAGCGTAAGGTGGCCTTAGGGGATTCACATTCGTGCACATATCTGATTGAAAGGGTGTGTATTAGACCCTACGATTTTAAATCGTTTCAGCCGAGATATGGTCGCCAGAAGCGCGCTAAAGCGCCAAAGACTACGGGTGACACCGCAGCCAAATCATCAGCATCACCATCATCATCAACAAAATCCATCAGAGGACGAAGTCAAGGTACCGGGGGAATGTTACAGCCACCTTTAGCAATTTCGTCCGCAGACGCGGACAAAATATCAGCATCAACGTCGTCATCAGCACGAAACGTCCCTGAAGGATGTCAGGGTCTAGGAGACTCTACACAGACGCTTTTGTCTCAATTTCTTGGGACCAAGAAGACCAACGAACTAGTTCTGCCGACCGGGGGAACGTTACAGCCACCTTTGGCAATTTCGTCCGCAGACGCGGACAAAATATCAGCATCAACGTCGTCATCAGCACGAAACGTCCCTGAAGGAAGTCAGGGTGCTGCAGCTGGTGCATGCTGTTCGCGCCCTTCAGCGCGTAAGAGGAAGATTCCTGTACAAGTTGAAGGAATTAGGAAATCTGGTCGTAGAATCAACAAAGTTGTTAGAATGTAGATGTTTGTCAATAAATATGTATCCCATGTGTTCAATATGCCACTCGTTGAAGGCCTCTTATTTGCATATTTGAACTAATTAAGCAACTAATGAACCGGCACCATTTTAATTAGCTTCATTGTTACCGCCTGACTGTGGCTATGTTTGCTGTTGTCTAGGCAGGGGATGAAAAAATTTTTCACGCGCGCTTGACAGTTTTGCCACTCGGAAGGACCAGCCTGATTTACTAGGTTTTCTAGATTTTCCACCAAAAACCATACCTTATACCGGCCAAGTACACGAAGAAGCTAAAATTTTGATGATGTGTAACTTCCCTTGATAAGGACGTGTGCGGGTAACTTTTGGATGGAATGAGATGAGGCTACAGGAACGCAAAAGCGAAGCTGTCGGAGTTAATGTGTATGTAGATACAGGTGCAACTGAGGTAAAAAGAGATCTTTCTGGTTTGGCAATTAAGGTCCTTGGGGGTTGAGTTTAAAGGTCCTTGGGGGTTGAGTTTAAAGGTCCTTGGGGGTCGACAAAAGCGTTGCGTTAACGCAGCCAAGTCAGCATTATTGCATTCCGCCAATCACCAACAAAATCCGTAATAAAAATGTGATCAATAAAACTAAAAGGAATGACGGTTTTTTGCGGTTGCGACTACAGGTGCCAGGTTAACGGCAAGAACGCTAACAAGTCCCAGGCTCTTCAGGGACTAAAGAAACGTGTTCAAAGTTCTGCCTCCATAGGCAACCCAACGAATCTGGTTGCAACTATTAGATGTCCAAATACCATGGTATTTAAGATACATGAAAGTTAATGGAGTTTTTTTCAGAATTTACAAAAAAAAGGGGTTTAGGCTGTGGAAAAAGCTCCG
>VRMD01000984.1:0-19745 GCA_009872375.1 Sminthurides bifidus | reverse complement strand
AAATCCCAGAAGCCTCTTAAGAAGAAGACCAGAGGAAAGAAGGAATAAATATGGTTCTAATTATGTGTATTCCTCCATTTTATGAGCGAATAAACTGCTAATAATTTGAACATCAATGCAGTGATTTAACTTCTTGTGTCAGCCAAAATAGTCTCAGAAATCCCAGTTATAGTTATAAGAGAGAAAGGAAGGTACAACGGGACTGGAAAAGTGAGGTAGCACAGTCACTTCCGGCTTGAGTACTAGGTTGCAACTGAAGAGATATTTTACTTAAAAAATTATTTTATTGCATAGTCGTCATTTTACTACAAGATATTTATGAGATCTACTTAGACGAATAGTATGTAATGCGAACAGGTAATGCTGGTTTATCACAGTCGTTAACATGTTTTGTACTCGTAATTTGTGCTACAAGATCATTGGCACTTATATAACCATTTTTCACATAAAGCGCAAAAAGTATAGTTCTGAATCGGCTAAATACGACAGCATGGGCACTTCATGCTTCATTCAGGTATTGCTACTGCATCATTTCATTGACGCAGACAATCGCTCGGTTAGGACGTTCAACTTGTGACTAACCTTTTTCGATTTTGAACGTAACGCCTTCAAGCCTAACATTCAAAACTTCAGTGGCACAAATATATCACCGGGCTTCTATCAAATTATCATGCAAGCATAGCTTCGTTGTTAAAACATTCTGACCTATGTTTTTACTTTGCCATTGTAATGTGGGTTCACTTTTCATCCTTAAAACAAAATTTAGTGACTGACATCTCGCTGCTTCTTGGCGCCATGCTGTTCCTTCATTACAAGCTTGAGTGCTTAATGAATTTCCGAACTGTATCTGCTTTACCACATGCCAATTAACGATAGCAAACCATCTCTTAACCATGATTTATCAGCAAAAATGAGTACTCTGGAAGGGCTAGCGTCCGGCAAAGTCGGAATTAAAAAGAATGCCAACTGGCTTAAATATTATCAAGGAAAGTAAACCCATTTTGATTTAAGAATACGAATAACTTGAAGGCCAAAAATATACAGCGCCACTTCAGCCAGAACTGGAAATTCAATTCAAAATCCGCAGCTATAATAATTTCAACGAAAAAAATTATAATCGCGGCAGACTATGTGGTAACCAAAAACAATCTCAGTCTTAGTCAACTTCTACAGCGGTGTCTACTTGGCAAACATGTACGTAGTGTTTCTTCAACTACAAGAAGCTTTTCCTAATAATACTTCTTTTTTATTTCCCTTTCTTCCACTCCGGATCGGCGTGGTTAAAACCTTGATGGCTGGATTCCGTATATCAGCAATCACTAGTAGTTGAGAGGAAAGTGATAGCAAAATTTGTGCAGTTGCAATGATTACCTTCAAAGGGATTTTTTTTAGACTTCAAGTGCTATAAAGTTCTTCCTTGACATTTCAATAGCAGAATAGAACATTCAACCGTGCACTGTTGTTAGCTAGAACACACTAACCTGTAGTGTCCCGGCAAAAACGAACCATAACAATACCCTATTCTCACCTTAGTTTCACTTAACCCCTTCTGCTTGTAATATAGCGTACAAATTATTAGGTGAAATCAGATGATACAAGTGCGACAGAAAAACAAAAATCTAAAACTGATTTTTACAAAGAATTACAATCATATTACAACAATCACCATCACTATGAGTTATGGCGTGACTTTTTGCGTAACTCCGTAAAATTACTTATTACAAACAGCTTTTTCTTAATTATGCTGAATATGAAGATGGATGCACTAAAAATTGCTAAAACTATAGTACTAATATCTACCTCGCCTAGGACCACTAGGTCGAACTCCTCGACCGCGTGGGGAATTGTAACTTCCTCTAAATCCATTACCACGTGCCCTTCCATGACGATGCCCACTAAATGATGCACCCACGGGCCCTTGGTTATTGTCAATGGTATTATTTCCTGCCGAACCCGGGGAGTGCAGCGGTCGATCCGTAGAAAACTGCCCGGATGTGTTACCATTTACTCCTGAAACCAATCACATGAAAAAACAGGTTAATGCATATGTGACACTCTATAGTTGCACCAAGTTTTATGTGTCGTGAGGCTAAACTTACCATGATTAGCACCACCAAAAGTTGGATTATCTTCAGTAGGATAACCGGCAAGACTAAGAAAAGGATTCACTCGATTATGGCCAGCGTTACTGACATTGTTGCTAGGAGTGTGAATATGGTTTACCCAGCGGGATAGTGTTAGGATTAGCATGATTTTCAGGTGGTGGACGAAGCTGACGAACATGTGAACTCTGTCCTCTGGATTTATAAAGAGGAGGCCCAGCTTGCGCTAGCGGCTGCAAGGTCCGTTGAACCAGCGGGCGTTGCTGACCACGCTTTCCTCTTTGAGAGGGTGAAAACGGATGAGTCTTTTGGGGTGAGTACTGATCTTGAGCGAAATTTCGCGGTTCCTCTTCGAAGCTTTGGTTATAACCGAAGTCCGAATTAGATTCATGATGCATTGGTATTTCATGACAGCCTTCGTATGAATTCTTCCTCATCACCGGAGAGTGAAAGTCTGGAGGAGATATTGATGTACCAAAAGGTGCTTCATTTTCGGGCACATGGCCAGGATAACGTTGCTCCTCTGGTGGATGAGCTTGTCCACGGAAGTCAAAGTTAGGCGGTGGTCCACCTCCATGGGAGAAATCTTCCATCCGTCCAAACTCATGATCATCTGTCATAAAATTACTCCCAGATCTGCTTGAATGGTCATCCGGGTATGCGTGCATTGGCATTTGTTCGTTCAATGGAATAACAGGTGGAGGCGGCGGAGGTGGTGGATCCCCATACAACAGCGCATCCGGCATGCTTGCATTATCTGCTGGCTGCGGAGGGGGTGGTGGGTACGGGTTCAACTCTTCAGGAGGAGGTGGAGGATGCATTGAGGGCGGCTGTCCTGGTAACCCGCCTGGCACTGCGGCAGGAGCCAAATCCGGAGGAAATCCGAATGCTTGAATATGCTGTTGCTGCATTTGAAGCTGAAGTTGAACCGCAGGTGATATGAAATTCACATTGGGCATCACGGGCTGAACAGCCGGTTGCACGTAGTTCATCATTAATGCGGACCAGTTCTGCATGTTTTGCATGTGCATGTTTGCTGCCATTGAATCGAACGGGTTAGAGGCAACAGGGGGTGGTGGTTCAGGATTCTCACTTGCGGGCGGCATGGGAATTTCATCCATGGGATGATAATCCGGATCAAAATTGGTAACCATTGATGAGGGTTCGGGGTAGTCACTCCTTGATGTTGACTCAAATAAATTTGAACTTGCTGCTGCTTGCAAAACTTCCGATGATTTAAATCCAGTTGGGGCACTGCTCATCATCTCTTTGGCAAAAGCATCTTCATTGTCATCAGGCGATGGAGCTGCTGCAGGAGGTGAAGGGCATGGACTGGGCTCCTTTTCCATTTCTGAAGTTCAAATACCACGCTTATCAAAACTGGGTGCAGCGCTGGATTGGATTAAGTTAATGTCGCTTTTGTTGTATTCACTCACCTTCAAAGCTCTTGAGCTTCGCTTCCACTACCTCTTTGGCTCTCAGAACTCGGGAAGTGAAGTTCTTGTAAGCGGCATTTACGATTTTCGACTCGCTTCGGATATTTTCATAGAACACAATAGCGATTTCACCAACTTCTCTTATTTTTCTCCTCTCTTCAACCTCATTCTGTAGCTTCATTTCGGATGTCCTAAGTTGTTCTAACAGTCCCCCCATTTCTTGGATCACTTCCTGGCCATGCTGACGGTCTTTTATCGAAGTCTTGAGGCTGCATAGTGCAAAAAAGTGTTTTGCTGCCACAATCTAATACAACTTACCCATTCTAGCACTGACAGTTTTATACAACTAACTTACGTTTCCGGTGACATTTGGCAGTAAGATTTGGTTCTAAACGTAGTACCTAAATGAGATTTTAACCGTGAGGTAAGCTTAATTTTCGAGATCAATTGAGATGGTTGAAAACTAGCAACTTTGTCTGCACTAGCAGTATAGGTTTCCGGTCCCTTTTTCTCAACCTTGTCTTTGGAAGAATTATCTGTAAGTAATTACACCAAGTAAGAATTACCATTCAACAACATAAGCCAAAAAATTATATAGCGCACCAAAATCCTTACTGAGTAACGACAACAAATCTGCAACGGTTTCTCTTGAATAAATTCCACGCTCTGCCCAAATTTTGAATATTCGACTAATGGCAGTTGATACTGATGAAGGAGCCCGAACATGAGGAGTGGCCTTTTGAACAGCAAACGCCCATTGATTGACAACAGTCATGTCAGACTTCCTTTTGGCATGTTGTACAACATCATTTGCAAGGTAGAACATGGTGAGTCTTTTCTCTACAGGACCTGTAAAACGACAACATTTTTGCAGCAGAAATTCATTTTTTAAGAGGACAAGTATCAAATTAAAGTCATCATTGATAGTAATTAGCAAACGACTTACTTTTCCTCAGGATTTTCAGCCAAGTGTCGGTGATCAGCTGAGAATGTCTTTTGTTCGCTCGACACCATAGTGAAAGCCCTTGGACACTCTCTTGAGTGTCCCTCAATCCTTCAAGCCGCTTTTCTAACAGTGACTGGTCAATATCATTCCCATCTTCATGGCTATCCTTTCCACCTGATTCGATCACGTAGGACAACTCGTAATCACTCATCTTGGATCGCTGTAACTAACGTAGTTACATATGTAAAAGCAAAACTCATGTTCAACTTTTTCGTCTTTTCCAGATGCTTAATTACAGTAGTTGTAACTCACGGTTTCTGTCAATGCGTGAACATTTGTATCACCACTTTGTCAGCACATAGCCAAATTATAAACACATAATTCCACAGTATGCAAGTTACACTGATATAGTGTAATCATAATGACAACATTTTAATTAGCTGTAATTGAGGAACTGCATGAGAAAACTCTTGGTTTTTAATTTTGAGCATTTTTAATGTGCATTAAATATCCGCGCTCGGAAAGCATGATTTGAAGCTAAGCGGTACTTCTCAAGTTTTGGTTTGCGTTTAAACCCTTTCGACGCAAGATGGCAGCTGTAGCCCGTAGGTAGGTATTAAATGGGAAAACGTTCTACAAGGTCAGGTTAGGCTTGCGAGCATTTTTCCATAATTTTGCCATAAAATCAATAGGTTTAACTCCACAATTATCAAGCAATTTGAAAGTAAAACCCCCTGTTTTTTTCAATGTTCATACCGAATAATTGAATTGAGATACCCAATCAGTTCGAAATGTGTTCCTTTGCTTTTTTGATTGAATAATCCACTTTATGATACAAAAAGGCAAGAAAAAAAGCATTGTACAAAGCAACAACAGCATGAAATGATGAACATGACTATTTTTCTTGGACGTAATCTTTTATTCACAACAACTCGTATAAGCTTCAATTCTCATCATCAGAATTTCACACCCTCAAATGATAATTCTTCTAAATATAGCAACCGGTATGCAAATATTTAGTTCGCACAACTCATGGTCACTCAACTTTTATGCACGTGATTACAATGTGCTGATGTCATTGGGAGATTTAAACATTGAAATACGATTATTTCACTGATTTTTTAACTATTCATTTCATTCATTGCGTTGCAAATCAGCATCTTACATGCATTTTTATAGCCTGCAAAACTTAAGTGATGAACTTCAACCTAATAACCTCTCACTTCCTAAGCTATGAGGATGAAAAATCTTGAATTTTCATTACTCTCGGATGACCGATCCATGCATGCGACTGAAATCAATTATAACTACATTATCCTACAGCTCTAATGCACAACTCATGGTCACTCAACTTTTATGCACGTGATTACAATGTGCTGATGTCATTGGGAGATTTAAACATTGAAATACGATTATTTCACTGATTTTTTTAACCATTCATTTCATTCATTGCGTTGCAAATCAGCATCTTACATGCATTTTTATAGCCTGCAAAACTTAAGTGATGCACTTCAACCTAATAACCTCTCACTTCCTAAGCTATGAGGGTGAAAAATTTTGAATTTTCATTACTCTCGGATGACCGATCCATGCATGCGACTGAAATCAATTATAACTACATTATCCCACACCTCTAATGACAGAATTCCAGAATACGACTCGAACCTACCACGTTCATATGAGGACACTACGCTAACGTTACATCACAACCTTGGGATACAATTGATGAGATCGCACACTCACTTTGAACTTTGACATGTTTAATGTACTTGTCTACTCCATACTTCAGATGTATATTGCTTGAGGGCATACAAAATAAGCTGAAAGGGTAGACAAAGATGTAACTAAGCTTTGATTACTACTCCTACTCTTTCATTAGTGACTAGCCTTAACGATTCGTATTGTTAATGTATCTTAATCCCAACGCCATTACATCTTGACCTTGCAGATAGAAGAAAGTATATATACGAGTCCAATTGTTCTCGAATGCAACAGCTGGACACTGAATATGACGACGCAATAAATGTACGTGATGATAATTGATACATCGTTAATTGGTTTTTGATTAATTGTCAAATACTATTGTTAGATTTATATATTTCGGCAGTCTTAGTATTGTTGATTGGGATTGGAGTCGACATCGCTGAGCCAACTGGCCGGTCGACGGTGGATAGTCCTGGTACGGTGGATGCGGGGCGTTCGGTACGGGTCCTATGTCGCCTCCTGCGCCGATTGGTGAAGCGCTAACGATTGGATTTCCTCCACCATTCACACCTGAATCGCAAAAAGATCCTTTTACTTCTTCAACTCCTTACATGTTTAAAAGGTATTGATTGAATTGAAGGAACTGTCGTTACATTGACAAAGATTGCAGGAATATAAGCTAATGGAACATGCCTAAGAAAATGCTCCATGCTACAAAGCTGTAGGTACTAACTTGGGGTTAGGTTGAGGTCACTTTGCCTTAGTCACTAAAAGACGACATACAGCACTAGACGAGGCTTGGATACCCGGATGTCAAAATTTTCCCCATACAAACTTATCACATGCAAATTAAGATACTACCCGGTCCAAAATCCAATACTTCCAAAATACATTACAGACTACCAGAATACTATTGTTCAACTTAAAGGGAAATTTCCAGGCAGGCGGTCAGGCACAAGACGTCGAAGAGGTAGCACAAAATCGTTTATTGGTCAGTCACAGCTCTCAAGTCGGAGAAATGTGACACCTCATGATCATTCGTAAAAGCGATGCAAAACTAGTTGAATGCGCAAAGGAATAGACGACAAGACGGAAGTTTCAGAGGGTAAGTTGCGCAGAGCAGGCGCGGCAAACATGCGAAAAATACAAGGAGGATGAACGTAAGTAAATTGTATTATTTTATCGCACTTACACAAAAGTTAGAGCGGTTGAGATTTGAGAATGAATGAAGAAGTGAGAGAGAGAGAGAGAGAGAGAATAGTAATAAAGCATGTGTGGTAAAAGGTGTCCTAGGACGAGCTGAGTTGCTTACCCAGTGGGGGATAGACGGGGATACCATCAGGTGTAAAGTGGGGAAAATGATGAATAGATGCGGCAGATTCATGTCCCATATTGTACGGTGATGAGCTGCCCACATAAGTCCCGTGTTGACTCGGCGTCTGGGGACCTGTCATTTCCGGCATGTCCACGAAGCCATCGTTACTGCTTAAATCACCTATGGAAAAGGCAGAGGGAAAAGTTTTATAGATATCACTTTAAATTGCCAACTTTCACAAAACGTTATGATTCCCAGCGGGTTACTTCCTGTCCGCCGCCACCGTCCCGTGAATAACGTTAGTCCATCGTTCGTTGCAAAGTTTCCGATTCCTCCTCCTCCTCCCCCTGCCACCGTGCCACGCAACGGAGGCACACGGCTCGGAAAAGTGTCAAAGAAGAGTCGCAAAGGTAATGTATGAGACTGGCGGAGGTTTTTTCATAAAATATTCACTCGAATCACTCATAGCCGTCGCATTTTACGTCTCGGAGAGTGCCTCCTGACTCAATTTTTGCATGAATAATGGACAGCTTTCTCCATAAGGGGAGAATAAATATTCCTCAAGAGCAGAAGGAAGGATCAGGGTGGATGAGAGACAGGTTGTCTTGAAAAAGGCTCCGAAGTCTTATCGAACACAATCGGTTCTGTTACTCCTGTCTATCAAAATGATAGTCAGTGTTACAGCCGGTCTTTTTAACAATGATAGGGGCGAGGATTCTACCTAATCCTAGGCAAAAATGCTACTATGAAGATTCATTAATCCGGTAAGGAATCCTATGTGGCTAAAACCATGACGGGTAAAGAAGCCACTTTCTTTGAACCTGTAGTAAGGAGAGTCACGCTACCCGGTTTCTTTCAAATGCTAAGACAGTGGATCTCTCCCCCATTTCGATTGATTTCCCTCATCCGCTATGATCTTCATGAATACTGATGCAAGGATTAGGTGGGATTTGCCAGGATTGGGACCCTATGCACTCAGTACAAAATTCACCAAGGGGCCTTACTAAAGTCTCTTTCTTCCTTTGTTGTACGTCTAATAGTCTTCTAAACCTTGCTGCTGCCCCCAGGAAAATTACAAGGTCTACTTTTATGTAAAAGAGTTTGCAAAGCCCTTTTCCTTATAGCATTAGAATGGCTCGGGACGGAGGAGACACTGGGACGGGAGGAAGCGTTGTGGTGAACTGAGGGAAAGACTGGAGGGATAATCGGGAAAATCTATTAACAAATTGACTCGTAGTCTATAGGCGGATTATTCCCTTCTTGCAAGGGCCTGTTTGGGATGAGACAAGCGACAAGTTAGTAGTAACGTAGGAAGTAGAGCAGGGAGAACGTAGATACAAAATCGCTACCCTGTCGTTTAAGATGGGCAGGGTAGTTGGCACTGGAGGGAAGCAGTTGAGCTCTTGTACATAAGGGCCGAGTGGCGGTAGTAACGAGAGGAGGAAACGATATCGTTTTATTATACCCGCTCTCATTTATCTTGCTGGCTAACTGCGCTAAATCGATTAGGGTTAATGTATCCGGCGATAAGTGCGGGGGGTTTGCAGAAAATGCAGTGGTCGTGGTACAAAATTCAGCATTTGAGCCGCAACCCGGGAATGTCGTAGTACTTCTATTGTCATTGTCGATGAGGATGCCTGGCATCGAAACGATCGAAGGGAGGAAGAGGATTGAGAATTGAGAAATGGCAACGACAAAGAGGTGTTGGAGGTTTAACGGTTGACCGATCGGTAATGAAGTTTAAGTGTGAGGATAAGAGAGGATGACACGATGGAAGAATTAAAGGTTTTCTTACTGTGATTAAATCCTGATTCGGAGTCGCTCTTGTCGCCGCCATCCTTCATGATATCTGAGCGGGCGTCGGACTTGGAGCCTTTCAGCGTTCGGAAATACTGGCCCCAGCGGCTTCTGCCAGCGTCCTTCTTCAGCCGTTTTTCTTTGGCTCGCCTGAAAGATTGACAATTTTTGGAATACACGAACTGATTAACGCATAGTATTCCTCAGTAGAGGCAAAGGCTCCAACTGGTAGTGAAAATCAGTAGATTTTACTAAACACAAAATATTCGGAGTAAAAGCAAAGCAGAAAAAAAACATCCTAGTGAAGGTGCCCGGAATAACCAATCCATGGAACTAAGGAAAGAAGGGGTACCGTGAACTTTTCCACTTCATGGTCAAGTACGAAATGATTTAGACAGGACGTCAGGAGGCCAGATTCAGAGTGATTAATTACAACTTCAAAACATGCCAGGAGGAAGACACGTGATTCTCAACAGTCTAAGCTACAGCTATCTGGCAGGTCAGGAAGCCATCACGGTGTTGGACCAAGGAACGAGAGACCTCCACAGCTTATTTCTCAAGTCCAGCTTCGAACTACTAAAGAGGAAGAGGATCGGTTGAAAAACATGAACTGTGATGCGAAGAGAATTTTCGCACTTCTCTAGGGAAAAGACTAAAATAAGTGGATTCGCTTCCTGTCTTAAGGCTGAAGCATGAGCTTTCTTGCTGCTAGTAAGTTCCTTTACGCCTACAATGAGAAAACACCGTGGCTAGAGATAGAGAGAAGACTATGTTGTCTCGGGAGAATTGTTTAATTTTCTAATATGAATTGTGCTGTTGTGCGAAGAGAAGTGGGTGATGTTGTGCTGTGACAAGGAGTTGGGAATTGAGCCCTTGGTTCAGAAACGTTCCAAGGAGGAAGGAAGGCAGCAGTAAACCGATTCAGTAAGCAAGTTGCATAGTGAAGGGCAGCTAACTCAGACGATACGCAAGGTTACATGTACGTGTCAAGGAAAAAATACAAAGAGGAATATAAGAAAGCTGCGAAGCAAGCCAGAGAAAGAGAGAGAAAGCCGGGCCATAAATTTTTCATGATATTTTCTCCTTGTAGTTTTCTTCTGGTGAGTAGGTGTGCACTTGTACTCACTCCATGGCCAGACTGGCCACGGATTCGCTTACCCGACGAAGCGAAAGGAGAAAGGGAAAGAAATGGCTTCGCAGCTCAATTCAAGCTCCATGTCATGCTGTCTACAGCTTAGGCCACGAGCTGGTAATCCAACCAGTGGGTTGTCTGGGTTGGGCATTTTTTCCCCGAGAAAAATAGCGTTTTTAGACAGATATGAAGAGAAAAAATTCACGTTCGTCCACGTCCTTACTGGGAGAAAGCAAGGCGAGAATACAAACAAGGACACCAAGGGAAAGTCACTGGGCAAGTGCTTGAGAAGCCCCAAGTCACTGAGAGCACGATATAGTACAGAGAGGTTGTTTCAAGAAAGAATCCAACCAAGTTTGGAAACAGCTGTGAGGGTTTACGAAACAGAAGCAGGGCTGTGGAACATGGAACAAGGAAAAAAAATGAATCGTAAGTCCCGAATGTTACCATGGAGTGAAAGTACTCACCGATTTTGGAACCAAACTTGAACTACTCGCATGTCCAAGCCGGTATCTTGCGACAATTGCTCTCGGACGTGTCGGGCTGGTTTTGGACTAGCGTTATAAGCACTTTTAAGTGTTTCTAGTTGCTTGGCGGTGATTGTTGTACGGGGCCTTTTGTTTGGAGCGTCTCCGCCGGAATCTGAGCAGCCGTTTCCGTCTGAGGGGAAATGAAGCGGTCAATTGTTGCTATGGTTATTAGCCATTTAAATTGTACAAAATTTATGTTACAGCCCTTTGAGAAGGTATTCCTCCAAAAACCCAATCAAACATGTTTAATAACTTTTGAGCATTACGGTTTAGCACTCACCTAAAAGAAGCTGACCTTTGCTCTTGGCCGTGTCGTAGTCAGACTTACAAACTAGTTTACGGTCCTCCATTAAATAGAACTCATCACCCGTGTTCAATTGTCGGTCTACAGAGAATGCAGACGAAGCATTGTAAATGATACACGTTATCTTGAGCTCGACGGACGACTTGTGTGGGAGGGATGCCTTGTTCACAAACGGCGCATCGGGTTCCATATCTTCTGTAAGGGGAACAATGTTTTAGTAACTACCTTTTCGACGAACGAGACAACCAATTAAAGGCACCATAACGGTAAAACAGTTAAGTATATGAGAATTACAGCTGAAGGTTATGAATAAATTAAGTTGTTGTAAAACTATATTGATGAATTTGTATCAATTTACTTGGAACTGTGAGGAATGGCATACTTGAAAAAGTCTTCCTTGCAGAAGAGCTGCCCGTTTTTCGCAAAGCACTTATCGGTCAAGCTGGCGTCACATTCTTACACACTTGAGGCAACGAGAATGCCACGTCCGGTCTACTACCTTTAAGATGAATCGGTCCAGAATCATTCCTTCGCAGCCAGCGCATCGCGGAATTGTAGCTGTAAGTCAGAGATCAAGTACACGCATTAAATCAACTGGCATAAACAAGGAGACAAGCCAAGTCCGATTATGAACCTGTCGAAGGATAAAGTTTCTGAAAGTCAGTAAGTTAGCTCTGTGTTCACCAGGGACTCGTGACATTTATTGAGTGTGACCCGGATAATGACATTTGTTCGCCGAATTTTTAAAGTCGGGTTGTCATGGTTCCTGATTATGAATGAAGGCCCTGAAAGTTTAATAGCTATGAATGTTTAAGTCCCTACAGTCTACCCAGACCCAGTTTCATGATTCAGGGCCAAGGCCATCTGAGATAAGTGCCTTGCCCAAGTGTTCGTGTTCCTAAAGTCACTACTCCTGACCCATGCACATGCTAATGGACGCCATATGGGAAGGCCATTAAGGCCTGCGCCTACCTGTTCCTCTGGTTTTGCATTACGATCAATACTGATTATACGAAGTCATTTGTCTCCAAGCTGTTGTGCATTACTTCCGATCAATATCCCGTACAAAATAGCAACAATATCAAGGGTGCGTGAACATTTTTATTTTTGGATCCTGAACCGAACCCATCACAGCTTCAGAAACAGTCAGGCTTGTGTGCCCAACCATGTAGCCTGGGCTGGGTCCTGAGCTGAGTCAACAACTTTTAGACTTGCTGTAAAGCCGGAATACAATCTGTAAAGTGAGAGTCAGAAAGTCATGGAGATGAGACCCAGGATCCATCATCCCTTGTACACCGTCCCTTTAATATGATGATCATCTCTCTCAGCGGGTAACCGTAACAATGAGCCGGATACAACTTCACATGTGTGCATTGCTTCCGATCCTCTATTCTTCACCAGCCCTTCATGCATTCAGAACTGCCACTTTGCTCCGATTAGTTTTCACCACACATGCAATTCAATGCACGTTGAAGAAAAGCAACATTTCTATAACCTCAAGTCACGGTCAACCTTTGCAAGGTTGCTTGGAAGGTTGCATAAATCTCGGGCTCGGTCCTTCTTGTAAGGCTTGAGGGCGAGAGCCCTTGCAACTGGTAAGCTGTAGGCTGCAGACTGCATTGCAAACTGGGAAGGAAGGTACAAATCGGTGATTCGGGTGACTGGAAGGCTTCTACTTCTCTTCTTGTTTATCTTCAGCAAGGGTTCGGATAAATCTTGTAAATGAGGTTGAAATTTATCAGGAGATCTATTTTAGGACCAGGGCTTAGCCGGGTACTGTGTTACGGCTGGTAGTATTTACCGTATGCACACTCACTCTCCGAGGAACGGGAGTTGTTCCGAAGGGTGGATACGCAGGCATTTGTAGGGGTTCGCCCTGAGTGAGATCCCGGGAGGACTCGACTCTCTTAAGGGAGATTGTGTGCTTAGCGTGGGGAGGATTGTTGTCTTATTTCAATGAGTATCGTGTGCTGGTGTAAATAAAATAATAAATGTGTGGCAGGCATGGACGAATCTGCCTCCCAGAACTGGAAATGGGTTTCAGCAAACTGTTGGAGTCCCTGCTTTCGGGGTAAAACAGTGGGAGAAAGGTCCTCCTAAGCTTGGCTGCCTCGGATTGAAACGATGAAATGTTTTATTATAAACTTGTCCGACATATTTCACGAATGAAATGCAACATAATCAAATTAGTTCCGGGGCATGTTCCTGAGCAAATAAGCTATGTGACTCAGATGAGGAAGAGTGGCGTAAAAAATGCGCATCTCGTGAGTATGTGTGCCTGTGTTTAGTCATTTGACAACTGCCAGGCAAGGGTTATGAGATGAGTGGGATTCTCTTATTGTTGAGAGCGGGTTATTTGCAGGGATTTTTTACCCTGTTCCCAAAGGAATTCCGTCAAAATTCAAGATTATAACTGGGACAGGTTCTTGAAACCCTTGAAGGGAAGAAATTTACCATTTTACCAAGGTTGCCTCTCCTTACTCTGAGGCTGAGCCAGAGATTTGTTCATTGTACACAATGCTTCAAGAAATGTCAGCTCAAAACTGTAGATTGCAAGCTGGGCCTGGGCCCTACGTGGGTATCTTCCTGTTTTGAAACAGGGGACTTAAAAGGATCCCTGTGGCTGTCACTTCCTCCAAGACTTGTGAGGCAAAACGTCAAGTATTAGCTAATTGTAACTAAATATTTGTTGATGAGGTATTAACACAGGGTCGTCCACAAAGGGCACTTGAACAGATAAGACTTAGAAACGGCATGCGGCAGTAATACCGCATAAGGTATTTCCTCTGTGACTCGTGTAAGCCACGTGGCTGGTTTAAAGCCGGGATGCAACCCTTTGAGGACTAATTTATCGTAATGGGAATCTGCATGAGAGAATTTTTTTCTCTCTTCCTGTGTTTTTCAAGCCAAATCTGCAGTGCGTATACTGAACCAGGATAGGAAAGCAGAATACGCAAAGTCTCTAGAGAAAAGAGTAGTGAGTTTCTTCTTTCTTTACTTTTCTGAGTGTAAATGCATGTTCTGTCTTTGAGGACTGCGTCCAATTTTACAGATCAGTAGTCGAATTAAGCTCTGAAGTAAGGTATGGACGGTGACATGAAGCTTCAAATTTCAAAATAGCTTTTTGTCAACTTCCTGGTCAGCAAACAAGTTCAGTTTGAAATGTACAAAATTATTTGCAAACTGTCATCGCTAATACAAGTTGATCAAAAGCTTTAGATAAACACCGATCTGCGTATGTTAATGAAACTGGGTCGATTAACTGACGATGTGAGTGATGACAAAGTACTACCTTGAAAAAAGTCAAGGTTTGCCTTTGAAGCTTTCGTTCATGTATACGAAACTGGTGTGTGCATGCATGTGGGACTGTGTACACAAAAAGGTTGTGTTAATCCCGTAAAACGCTTTAAGATCCGTAATGACGTGTTGACGTATTGATCATTACGATACGGTTCGTTGCGGCCAAAGAAATTACATAATGCGTAGGTACATTATTTTATTTGACGGGAGGAGTAAAAAGGACAGGCTGCTCAGCTCAACAAGCGTGGCAGAGGGGGCCCTTGATATGAGGGACACGATGAGTGACTTTTTTGTTCTGTTGGATCATTGTCGTAATATAATTGTTGTCGGGATTTTGTTTATCTGTTTTATCTATTCATGACAGAAAATTTTATAAGGTTCTGTTCATTGCCATCCCCCAATCTAATGTCTCTCCCTCGGAACGGGGCCATATGCACATAAAAAGCTCGAAGGGGTGGTACAGACCAGCAGACCAGACAGAGCTTGAGCACTCTTGTACAATTCAACTCCAGTCAAGGGCCCTTGAGTCGCTAAATGTTTGCACCATTATCAATGGCTCATCAGGGAAATGGAAATAATTTCATCAGTAGGTCCGTCACAGATCCGTTCAGCTTCACGCTGTGCTTTGCTGCAACTTGGTTGACAAAATCCCAAGTAGGCTTGTGGGATAAGGCGGTAAAATGCTTGTAATCCCGCTGGGGAAAGCTATCACTGTAGCTAGTTAGTTTGTTTGGGGTGTGGGAAGAGATTGAAGGTGGTGGATTGATTTAAGGGTGTAAATATGTGCTTGCGAAATTGATTTTTGCGAAAGTTTTAGAAAGGGATGGATTTCTAGGTGGGATTTTGGAAATCTTTGAGGAGTTACAACGCCGACATTTCGCTTGCTATAATTCTTGCCATTACCAATTCTACTGCAGGTGCATTCATGTCTTCGATTAGTATTAATTCGATTATTCTGATACAGCAAATTATGTTGTGATATGAAGTTTGAAACAGTAAAACAGCAGCGAATATCCTGTCTGTAATCGTGCTCATGATCGCGTGTAATTCCTAGCTCGCAGGATGAGTTTTTAAAAGCTAACAGGTGTTGAAGAATCATCTGGATCAGATAAAACACTAAATGGTTCCGTCCCTTTCGGTCGTTCGAAAATTGGTTTTCATTAACTCGATCCTGACATACTTTGTTTTGTTATGAACTAAAAGAGGAAGAAGCTTTTGCAGAACACACATTTACTACCTGCCGATCTTTGAATACTTTACCTCTGTTCCACTGTCGTATGTACATATTCTTATGGTATGCACGAACTGCTGTTTAAAAGATGGCCTGGTTTTCCCGAGCAGAAATGCAGAGTAAGGGAGTGCCCCCTTTCAGAACTGGAAACTATTGTAGGATCCTGGCCCTAGAATCCGCCTTTACTCTTCCCAGTTCCTACCAGAGGCTTATTTATCCAACTCCTAATTGCACGTAATGCTTGCACACGTGGTCCCTTAGCTTTTGGCTTGCACGCACAGGGTGTAATTTACAGTTAGGGTGGTGGCATACCTGTAATCATGTCACGATCTGGTAGGATGATGCTTTCTCCGCTTTTATTTCGAGTGTGCCATATGGTTACAAAAGAAAGGTGAAAGGTATCTCGAAAAAGATCATATCCGGAGCTCTGGGCTTTTGTCTTGCTCAAGTGCACAAAATAAAATGGGACGAGAATACAAAACATGTGTACTATTCTTCTCTCAGGGCAGGCTGCTGGTGTCTATCGAACCTCCCGGTTTTCTTTTATGTGGCGGATTCACTCTGTGAATTTCCGCCTGGCAGAAGTCAGTTGTGATTAGAATCGCATTGATTTTTAAATGCACTGCTGTCTGTCTGCCAATGTGTTGCAGTGTAGGAAGGCAACTTCAGATTACTTTGTTCGAGTGGGCAGGCTGTAGGCAGACAGGTTTCAATTTGAGCCCTCATCTGACAGCAAACTGGGAGCAAAAGTTTGTTGTTATCATTCCGTACTCCTGTATCCCCGACATGGATAATATGCCTCCGGGCCTTAAAGCTCGGTGTATAACGTGCCCTTTTCATGGGATTTCAAAATCAAAAGACAACAAGAACATGCATACGAACAGCGTTACTTCGTTGAGTGCAGACGAGTACTGTAGTACGGAAAGAGAAATACCAAAACAGTACATAGTAATTGTAAGAGTTAAATGACAATGTCTATTTAAAGTCTAGTTAAGAATCTGGAAGCTATGGGTCTGAATGTCATGGAAGGCTTCTCAAACTACATGAATTACAGGTAGGGCCCAACCAAAATGACTGGGTAAAGTACCTGCAGGATCCTCGTGAGGAACAGAAACTTTTGAATTGCATACACAAGATCCACAGACTGACTGAAATATGTACATGTAGTACTTCAATTGCAATTTGAACTTGAGCCCTAGAACGATGTTTGAACGAACTTACGTTAGATAATGCACAGCTCGCATCGCTCATCCATACATAGTTGACGTAAAAGAAGGATAGGAGAATAAACCTTTTGATTTTCCTAATGTCAACTATGATTTCCATGAAAATCATTTAACTCGAGAATCTCATCCAACTGGAGATGAATCTCATCTTATCTCATGTTGCCTTTTTAAGCTGCAGTAGTATAGTAGTCTTCCCTTTATGAAATTCCTGAAGAGGAAAATCATATCCACAAGAGTGCAAACACTGAAGAGAAAGAAGATGAACTCTAGAGAAGAAGAGAAAGGATGAAAAAAAATCTTTTGATTTTCTCAATTCACGGGTACACTGGGCGTGGAAAAACTGAAAGACGGGAAATAAGGATACGGAAGGCAAAAAGGAATAAAATATACGCTCTCAGTCTACGAGGGGAGACGTCGTATAGACCTTCTACAGTATTTCAGTAGAAGAAACAGTTTGAAAAAGTCAGGAAGCGACCAAATCCACTACCATCCAGAAAAAGCTACAAGGAAAACCTCTGGTAGTGAAAGAAGAATACGAGCAAGTGGGGGAAAAGCAGCTGGGGAGGGAGAAGAGCTTTTTTGTCTGGCTGGTAGTAGAACTTATGTACTTTGCTTATGCTGCTATTGGGTGTTGAGGTCCTCCGATGTTGAATGAAAGCGAGGGGATTTTGGGTCGATTTTGTCTCTCTCTCTCTCTCTCTCTCTTGCTCAAGCTTCCCCACTGTTTCTAATCAAGAAGATTGAAAGAAGGGAGGGAGAAGAGAGGTCCGCACCAGTCAAGACTCAAGACCGGGGCTCTTCCAACAACATGTTCAGACTGCGGGGTTTGAGCATTTCCACATATGGAGAAAGTTGAACTTGCTAGGCTTTCTCTCCTTTCCCTCTCGTGTCTCTCTTCTAGTTATCTCTCTGGTATTCTTTCTCGCGGACGGAGCTTAGCTATTCAAAGGAAATGCTCAAGCCACAGATATTAAACAGACGTCCAAGAAGGAGTGTACTTTCCTTCGCTACGTCTATACAACTTGGCTACACCGATTTCAGCACTGTTGCGCATGTTAGAAAGCAAATTCAGTCACGTCAAAGGAAGAGCTCTGGCCTACTCCACAGCATCTGCATACATATGTACATAGTGGCACGGGTCTACAATTCTAAAGCCTTGAAGATTGTTTCATGCTAAATTCTTAATTAATTTTTCGGAAGAGCTGAAAGCCTGTAACGTGGAAATACGAAGAAGCCAGTTTTAAATGAAAAAGAAATTTCAATACTTCCGCTACCAGTTTGGTTACCTTGATATTCGCACCGTACAACAAGACGTGTGTACTTACGGATGCTTTCAATCAGTATGCAGATACGCATGCATATTAAGTCCTGGCATAAAACTTGCTTATGCACTTAAAAATGCCACGTAAGCTCATTCAAAATTTGCAACTGTAAGCACTGTGTCCGCAATAAAATTATAGAAGATTCAGCAGCAATAAATCACCTGTTACATGCTCTTGACGTTTCTATTAATGGTTACATTTCCGCTGGATAATGCAAGCTGTAACATTAGGTCATATGCTGGTGCATGATTTGAGCCCAGTAGACACCACGTGATTCCTAAGGTTGTTGGATCACTTCGGTTACAAATGACTCGCTGTTGGTTACACTAGCCACTATTTAGAATATCAATAGAATTAATAAGGGAGAATGAGCAAAACGGTAATAGCTACATTAGGGCCTTGTGGTCGTCTAGCAAGGGATCATGATGAACACAAGTCACTAAGTGGGATTCCCGTCTGCGGTGTGAATGCATGAATATTTTATTCGTTACCAATTGCAGCGGATGATCGTATTCATGTATTGAATTACGTGTGTGAGTAAGTGGTTACAGTCAGTGTGAATTTTCATCAGGGCACACGCCATTGCCATTGCTCACTCAAATGGCTTTAAGTCAATTGATAATGTTGATCCGGGAATTTTGACTCATGAAGGCCTTGCCAAGTTAGATGTAAAATTAACGGGAGTTCATTGGACAGTCGGTACTGCATGCTTGTATACATGTAAGCTACATGTAATAAATCTAATCTAGAGGAAAAATCCTCCCTGACAGGCATTCAAACCTATTGCGGCAGTTAATTTGTTGGCATGAGGATGAGGCCGGAGTTTTCGCACTTGAACGGTATCCGTAAACAATCAACATGTGTGTTAAGGCTCATCGTGGAATCAAAATATGCATGCAAACCTCCATTATTTCAGGGATGGGGGATTAAGGTACCATTTGCAAGGCTTCAAGTAACTTGAGATACTGAGCAACTCAGGCTGACATGTCAGTGTCTGTATTACGTAACACAGACTAAGATCTTAGCCTCGGAAGTAAATCCTGATTCTGAAGGTAACATTCGTTGAGGTAAAACTTCAGCTTGAGTAGACCTAGCCTTAAGGTTTTAGATGCCACTGCTAGTTCAAATTGGCAGAAACGTTCTAAAAATAGCTTTTTAACCGAAAGAGAGTACCGGGATGCAATGGACGCCAAAGGTAATAGATTCGAATCTACGTCATCAGTTTCATCTCCACCTACTCCATGACTAGGGCCTGACAAATGATTGGTATGTGTCTGATGATGAGAGCGTGGAAGAGTTTTAGTGGCATTCATAATGGGTATTTGCCGTGAAATTATAAGGGCTTACCACGGCACCCATCCCCAATAAGAGGTAATAATACCCTCCACCCTCTCACGCAG
>VRMD01000983.1:0-19752 GCA_009872375.1 Sminthurides bifidus | reverse complement strand
CTGTTGATAATTTTATGATTTGACATGCAAAATAGAATTGCAAATCCTTCCTCTGCTTTGGTAATTACATGCAAAGGTTTTTAAAAAACTCTAAATAAGGCAAGGCTGCTTTTGTTATGTGGCTCCAGCCTATTTTTATCTTTTACCTCACCAAGTTCCAGAAGACTGCTAATAAAATTGCGAAGCCACGCGCGTAGAAAATTCACACCTGATTTGCTCAAGGAGCTACAGTTTCATCTAGTGTGGGCAAATGTTCGCGAATAATTTGCATGTCCTAACTAAATTTTCCTCCTGTTAGCGTCACAGTCCTATGACATCACGTCATCATCAATGAATCTCACCCAGGAACCTGTGACATTGAGAGCTCTTCAGAGCGTTGCGTTTTTGGCAACAGGAAGTTGTTGCGACCAGGTGAACCACAAATCTCATCTTAAATCTCGATCTCGATCTTTTTGTGTTTTTAGAGTCGTTATAGCTTCTGATCTGATCAGTTCTGCAGTTTGAATCAGTGAGAACGACAATTTGGAAGACTGATTTATAGTTTCACCTTTGTTTTGTAGCTGAATGGTATTCATGATCTCGTTTTCTAATTCTGTAACGCTTAGGGTAAAAACTAAGTTTTGGCAACATGAGAACTACCGGTAGCATTTCCTCTCTCTATTCTAGCAAATTCAACCTTCGGTGTCGCAACAATGACAAATAAGAGATGGAGAGAGAGAGCTGGATTGATCTCCTAACACAAATACTTGGGAGCTGAACAGCAGCTCCACATGGTCTCAAGGTCGTGGAAAATTAATGGTGGTTCACCAGCCAGCCATCACTACTGAAACGATCAGGAGGATGAGGATGACATCAACGTACATAGTAGTTATCGGATGCGTGCATTTTGTTCGGCATGCTTCAGAGTTAATGCAATCCTGCATTGGTTTGGAATCTTTTTGCTATGCAGTACTCACCATAGAGCACAGGGGCACTCCAAGCCAATTGACTGAATTAGCGATTCTGAATTCCCATACGCTTCACTCTAGTCTAAACAGAGGCCGAGAGGAGGGAAACGAAAATATGAATTGCATCATCATAGCACCTTCTCCTCTTTGCCATTCCGGCATTATGTAAACAGAGCTTTCGTTCCAGGTACACCTGATCCTGAGCTGGTGCAGGCTGGCAAGACACAGATTGCCCAACACATGGCCACTTACACGCCAGACAATCCTTCCAATTGGATTCTGTCTCCTTCTGTTTCTGTTCATGTTTAAGCAGGGATAGTGGATGACGAATTTCCCTGCCAAGATTTAATCTCGAGCCATTCGATTGTGAGCAATTTATGAGTTCACGAGCAATTTGATGAAGCGTGATAATTCGCAAATATTTCGCACTCCAAGAGAGGGAAACTTGAGATGAAATGGATAAGTGTACGTGTCTCAGAGCGTAACCAGATATTAAGTTTCTTTTGATGGACGGGTCCCCCAATTACCCTAATGCTTCACACAATTCTGGTTGTAAACCAAAATATAAGCCTAAAGTCCTAATGTAAGCCTAAAGTTTATAAGGCTTGAGAGTGCCGATCAAGTCCGACCTTTGGCGACATGGATGATTATCAGGTGGACGGTAAAATGTGAATTCGATATTTCAATCTGGTAATGAATTCATGTGAAGGGGCTGACTCATTTGATTCCTGGAGGTTGAGCTCCTGAATACCTGTGTTTAAGCTTGGGCACAGTTCCTTTTCCTAACTCTGTGAATAATGATAATGGGGTAGATCACGGCAGGAGGGAAAGTAGGAGAAAGCACGAGAGCTGAAGTCCTATCAGCATGACTCACAAAGTAGATTAATGAATGCGGCTTTTCGCACAATCTGAGAGAGCATTTGGGCACGGCTATGGCATGGACGGCATGTACACAGGCATTTTTGGCATGTCAACTTGAGAGCAAGAAGGCAGGATGGATGCATGATGTCCGTAGCGGCGGAGCATTGGTATTTGGCGAAAAAGTCTGTGGCCTTGGTCTAAAAAACTATCGTTTGAGATGTGTAATAACGCTATAAAAGTTACTTTCGCGGTTCTTCTATGGAGAAAGCATGTGCATAAAGCCTTCAAAAGTAATAGCTCAGCGTCTTGCCTCTTTTCACACACGGTTAAAGAGACACAATATTCATGGATTATTAATTACGTAGCCTTTGAGAGCACCACTTATTAGTGATGAAAACACACAGACACTGACTTTCCTGAAGGTTATGTCGTAACTTTCTCCGGTGAGAATGGAAGACTTCCTGAGTTCATTCGAACCAGCACGATGGGCTGCAACAGGCGTGTGTGAGCTCTTCAGACCAGAAATTTGTCGACCAATTAATTAGTTCCTTCCCTACCTCTTTTCGTTTCTGGAGAAAGCGGAGCAGTGTGCAAAAAGGCGAAGAAGCCAATTGTGTGCGTTGATGTAAAGGATACGGTGTACAATAAATGTTTTCCTGCCTCATATCAAAGTTCATGAGCGGTGCAAATGACTGAAGTGGCGGGACATGCTAAATTTTTATGACAAATTGCAGGTACTTGGTCAACAACCACTGCTACGGTTTCGTCTGCTTTTCATCAGGCCGTCATTTCTAGTAACAAGGTACGACAAGTACCCAGCCAAGACCTTCAGACATCCGAAGTGATAAGGAAACTGCCTTTCCATTCTCAAAGCGTTCTCCGTCTGGAACACAAGTGTTGGTAGTTACAAGACAGGTCGGAAATGAGACAACCTCTTGTTTCCATCTCAAGGGTACGTCTTGAAAAACGATGCAGTTCAGCATGAAGAGCATGACTGACTTTGTGAATAACTCAATGCAATTCGTTATTCGTAGATTTTGCTCATGATAAACCGGATAGACTCTTGATACTATAATCAGCAGCGGAAGGAGGTACAACGACTTTTTAATGGTTCCAGGAACGCTTTTGCTGCTGTATGAATACAGTAGAGTGTATCATGCGGAGATCTAATAGCTACGGAGAATCGCCGATCGATACCCTGTTGAAAATAGAAACCAGTGAACGATTCCTGCACCGTTGATACGACTGGGTTGCATTGAACAAGTTCACTTGTGGAGGAAAGCGGAGCCAAACATCTTGTCAGGGTCGGCACCACAAAATCACTTGAAAAGTCAAGTCCTCTTGACCTTGGTCTATGAACTAGGGAAATGGAATGAACACCCACTGTGAGCCCTCGCTCAGAAGAGGAGATGAAATCCTTTTGGTCAGCTATGCTATAACAGGATTTAGTATCTGCTCTGAACCATGTTTCATCTTCCTTTCAAGATACAGTTTGAGAAAAACAGGATGGATGCAGCCTAAAGATTGGGCTATTTGCCTCTGCTGTTGCATCGCAGTGATTTTGTACAGTTACTTCTTTGGAAGTTTTTCTAATCAGCGTTTCCTCTAACAAGCCTCCCTTGCTAACTAAGATGCACGGCTTCAAACCTAAAAATGCCGGTGTTACGGCAACAGAATCAATGAATACATAAACTGCAGTACTATCTTTCTTACCTGGAGCTTCTGGCGTTGAAGGCGCTTCGACCAGTCAATTTGAATGATTTTTGGATCAAGATTTGCCCTTTTCACCGGTTCCATTTCTTGGAGGCAAAACACATGACTGTGCTCACAGTGCTGCGACCATATCAAACTCAGATTCTGAAGTAGTCTACACAGTGAGCGTAGGTAAACACGGCCAGGAAGGATAACACGATAAACACAACGATTAAGGCAGATACGACAGCCATTTTCACCAGGGATTCGGAGAATGAGCGAGAAGCTTTGAAAAATCGTTCAATTGGAAACAAATTAACTGACTGCTAAGTAGTGGGGAAGATTCTACGAGGGATGATCGAAGCAATGATCTCGGTCCAGCAGGCGCAGGTTCAGTAAGGTTTGTTGACAATCTTGCTGGTGTTTATATGCGTGCGGAAATCAAACAACTGGGTGCGCGTGGGGTTACTCACGCACGTAAGTGCAATGCATTTACTTTTAGAAGGAAAGGGTTTCAGGCGGTGTACTCGCTCAAAACAAGTGATCAAAGTTCGACTTTGACTCTTGGAACGTGAACTTCACCCCCGGATCGACCTATATTTATGCGTAAGCTGACGTGAAGATAATTTTACTGCACTACTCGTCTCCTGGTCCTCTTGTTTTGAATTAGGAAAATATAGAACTGCTCGCAGACAGATTTGGACTATGAGCTACACGCACTTTGCCAACGTTTCTAAAGCCTTAAGACATGTTTTGGTCACGCAGGGAGTGCGTGAATGCATTTGCATTTACATTCTCTCTGTGTGTGCAGTGCATCCTTCAACAACACTTTTGGAGAGCGTGGTCCTTTTTAAAAGGCTCATAGATCCGGGGGATTTGTACATTCACCTTCTTCCTTGGACGTCGTTAACATATGCGAGATCAATCGACTGACTGAGAGGGAGGTATGGGGACGAGATAACAATAACAGAAGCTTCTTATTCTTAAGTCCGATTCCTCGAAGGGACGCATCAATCACGCGCACATGATCTGCTGGAGTGTGGTTAAGAACTTGTTGGAGGATGATAAACAGGAAGCGATATACGTGGCTTACGAAGCCGTTGTTCATGCCACTTTGAACTTTGTATGCTTTTATACAATCTTGAATCGTGTAACTTTTTTGCAACTGCATCTTCACTTGATTAAACCTGATGTGTAAGACATTTTTTGCATTTTACTATACCGCCGTGGTTCCTTTCCTTGCGCACAATGACGGAAAGAATTTATGGTAGTTTCTTTCGAATTTCATGTGTGATTCTTAATTTCTTGTTCAGATTTAAAAAATGGTGGAAGAATTCTGACAATTTGAAGATGGTGATGCTGCGTTCAGGCAAGTACAAAGCTTCTACTTCTACTTCACGCCTGCCCAAACGTTACGATGGAATGAACAAAGACAGATCGTGCTAGTTTTGAGTGGAGGCAGTCTTGGGAATGATATTGAAGACGCGGGTAAATTTGAACTTCGTAGCTAAAAATTCGCATTATCGCGAGAGCGGAAGCAGATGAGCATTAACAGTTATAGTGACTTTAATNGACAGATCGTGCTAGTTTTGAGTGGAGGCAGTCTTGGGGTTGATATTGAAGACGCGGGTAAATTTGAACTTCGTAGCTAAAAATTCGCATTATCGCGAGAGCGGAAGCAGATGAGCATTAACAGTTAGTGACTTTAATCATGATTCATTGATATGAAGAGGCAAGCACCGCTAATATAATTTTAATGCATGTGTGTTGGCAGTGCCAGCTAATTGAAATGATTGATGGATTGTAGAGCTGTGAATGCGAAGAGCTAGCTTTCGCTATTGTGGGCTTACGTCACAAGGACTTGTACATGAGAGAAGACTAAAAGTGCTTTTGGGATTAGGCACATTGACAGTTCAATGAACGGGTGACTAAAATTGTTTTTTATTATTGGATATAGAGTTATGGTCGAATGAGAAATTTGCCGTAGGAAAGCATAATTTAGATTTTTTAATTAATCCATTTATGCGTAACTAGTGTTTTCTAATGATTCGCAGGAGCAATTACCATCATGTGGTCGTTTTTCTCGCGGGATCCCACAAAGGATTTTCCTTATGAAATTGGCGAACCAATTGCTTTTAATTCGGACAGGTGCTTATGGAAGCTGCACAAAGGGAAGAAAAAGGTAATTCCAGCTACGGCTGAATTTGGAATGCTAGTATTCTGCGTGTTAATTCGATTGATGTGATTGCAAATGTTAAGATGGGGTTGGGCTGAATGATTTGATTGACTGATGTGGTACCATTTTACTGTCTGAAGGGACTCGAAGAGGAAGTGACCATATTCATTTTGGACAGCAAGGCAGCAAGTCCTGGTGAAATCGAAGCTGCTAAATCATGTGTTAAACGGTTGAAGACTCTTCGTCATCCTAGCGTTTTGACTTTTCTGGATAGTGTCGAAGTAAGGACCTGACTGTTTCTAAAGTCTCTCGTTCGCTTTCACATTACTTTTTCCCCTTTTGTTCAGCTCGTATGGCTTTTAATGCAGACTGAAATGGCATTTAACTTATGGAAACGATTGGTAACATGCGTAAGTGGGATTTCAAAAGCACTTAAGAGTCTATCCTGGTATTTCAGTCGGACAAAGCAGTTCTACTCGCCACGGAATACGTAGAACCTTTAGAAAAATACCTTGATAAGAAGGAGAACCTTGCCACTGATTTATCCGTCAGCTGGGGACTCTTTCAGATCACCGTAAGCGTACCTCTTTACCTGTATTGTGTGTATTTCAAGTTAAAAGGCAAGAGTAAGAAATTATAACAGATATTTGTATTTGCAGCGGGCCCTTAGCTTTTTAGTCAATGATGGGAACCTGAGGCATAACAATGTGCACCTAGGATCTGTTTTCGTTAATCTTGCTGGAGAATGGAAGCTTGGTGGAGTGGATTTCGTGAGTGGCAGCGATGCTGCCCCTATTTTGGGAAAAGTGCCAAATTGTTTGCACAATTTGGACCCACCTGAAATCAAAGGCGGTGCAAAAATTGGATCTAAGTGGAGCATTGACTCTTGGGGACTGGGTGTACTCATTTGGGAAACTTATAATGGACCATTAACTCAAGCAGCAGCTCTAGGTTCTGCCAATCGGATACCACGAGGCCTTGTTAATATCTTTAAAGAACTCACAAATCCGGTAGCTTCAGGGAGACCTAATCCTGCGGATGTCATTGTGAAGGGTCGAAAGCCTGGAGGCTTTTACAAAAACGACCTCGTGGATTCGCTCTTGTTTTTAGAAGAAATCCAAATCAAGGAGCAAAATGATAAAAACAAGTTCTTTTCTGGTTTACCTTCCGTGCTAGACAAGTTTCCAGATGATATTTGTCGACATAAAATACTACCGCAATTAATTTATGCATTTGAGTTCGGAAATGCTGGATCGGCGGTGCTATCTCCTTTGTTTAAGGTACGAAAGGTGTTATTGAAATATTTAGCATTTGCTATAAAAAATTCGTAATAGCTTAGAACAGTAACTTATGCTATTTATTGATTTTAGCTAGGTAAGCTCTTGGACGAACAAGAGTATCAGGCCAAGATTGTTCCTTGCGTTGTAAAGTTGTTTAGCTCAACTGATCGTGCAACCCGTGTTAGACTACTGCAACAGCTTGAGAATTTTGCCAGTCATCTCCAGCCATCTACAGTTAATGATAAAATATTTCCAAACATCATTACTGGATTTTTAGACACCAATCCAACCGTTCGTGAACAAACTGTGAAGGTATTGAGCTTATTTTTATAGTTTATCTTTAAAGCTAATAGCATGTTTCCCATAACAGGCTTACTTATTAATGTTACTTTCTGAAATGCCTAGGCGATGCTACATATTGCACCGAAACTGAATTTTAATAACTTAAATGTCGAACTTCTGAAGCACTTTGCCAGATTACAAATCAAAGATGATCAGGTATTGCTTATTCAGATCAAATTTCAGCACCTGTTGCTAACTCTAGTCCATTTATCGGATTTCCTTATCTTTTTACTTTCGTTTTGAACTTTAGGGAGGAATACGTACAAATACTACCATTTGCCTCGGTAAAATAGCTTGCTATTTGAATCCACAAACGAGAAGAAAAGTCTTAATTCCAGCCTTCACGCGTGTATTTCAAGACAGTTTTTCCTCAGGCAAAAATAGCTGGAGTCTTAGCTCTTGCTGCAACTCAGCAGTATTACCTACTGTCAGAGGTTGCCACCAGAATTTTACCCGCTCTATGCTGTTTAACTTGTGATCCCGACAAGACCGTTAGAGAAAACGTGTTCAAAACTATAAAAGGATTTCTTGGCAAATTAGAAAAAGCATCGGATGATCCTGCCATGAAGGAAAAATTCGGTAAGACACAACTGACGGAATTTCGTACAGTAATCAGACGTAGGGTAACTCGCTCAAATAATACTAATTTAATCTCATATTTTGAACTTTTCAGAGGCTGATGTTGATACAAGCACGCCAAGTGCTGCGGAGTCAGGTATGTCTGATTAGAAATTTAAAGTAATTGTGTTTTTGTGACAACTGTTAAATCAAAGAAGAGTATTTTACATCAATGTTGTCTTGCAGCTTCTACCTGGGCAGGTTGGGCGGTTTCTGCCTTGACGTCGAAGTTCAATCGGAGCCAGTCCCAACAATCAGTCACAGCTTCTGGTGCTCCTCGCTCAAAAGGTCATTATCCCTTCGGACCTCAGTCCAGTAGTAGTACATCTACCACGACTTCGAGCATTCCATCGACACCTTCAATCGATCGCGATGTTCTTCAGCCCACAGCTGAAGGGCAAGAGTCAGCAACGGACTACGATGACGATTGGGATAATGAGGACTGGGGAAGCATTGATGGTAACGACGGCGGATCTAGCATGAATAGAAGGAATGAAGCCCGAGATGTAGATACCATGGGGCTGTCACAATTGTCAGTGAGCTCAAGTAGCAAAACCGTTCGAAGTAATGAAACTGACGGGTGGGATAACTGGGCCATCGACGAAAATGTATGCCAAGTCTAAATATGTTTACTTGATTTAAGTACTATCAACCTCATGCAGAAAAGATTTCATGACTGATTTGACCGTTGGAAATAGGATGAGAAAGACGGATGGGAGGACCCTGATGTGAATACTGAAAGCGGGGATACAGGTTTCTCCGACTGGAAACCCATGGGTTTTAATAAACTCAACTCAGAGAAAACTACCGGTCATGTTTCTCACAACACACCCAGTACCAAGGTATTTCACCTTATTAGCCGTAAAGCGTCAAAGGAACCAGAGATCGCTAGAGTCAAATAATTGTTATCATGTTGTCATACAGAGTCTATCAGAGAAAGACTTCAGTAACGATTGGAGTGTCGGCGAATCTGCTCGGGACAACTCTGTGGAGAATCATTCTGAATCCAATCGAACAGAAGAAATGCGGAAACGAAGGGAAGAGCGGAAATTGCATCGGCAGCAAGAAATGGAAGCTAAAAAATCAACTAAGTCTGGTCCAATGAAACTAGGCGCTAAAAAAATATAAAAGTAATGCTTAATCGTCGGAAGAAGGCGTTGCCACCGTGCAACGGTTTTCGGTTGTAACAGTAGCGGATATAGTTTTATCTGCTCATACTTGAGTATATTTTCAATATGATTTAGCAACCAAGCTTTCAATCAAGATAAGCGAAGAACTGAATGTATGTTCTGGCTTACGGTTAAGGTACGTTTTAATCTCCTGCTTTTACTTTGTTGCATGTAAACATAATTTATACGTATAAACTCTTTTGCACGGCAAGCTAAGATTGTGAACTATATTCTTTTATCATGATTGGTATATTGATTTACTAACTAATAGCGAATAACCAAAAAGTTTCCGTTCGTTGGCTCCTTCGCAAATCCCAGACTTTCGTAGTAAGGAATCATGGTGTCCTTACAATCCAAGCTTATCTTGTAGCATTCAAGTTTTTTTGCAAGAAGGATCAGTGTTACTACCAGCAATTTTCCCAGCTGCCTTCCTCGAAACTTGTCGTCTACAACCACGTCCTCAATCCGTGCTCTCTGTAAGTAATATTTAATGTCAAATTCCCTCCAGCCCGTCCTTCCTTGACTGTTCTAATACTTATAGTGGTTTACTCTTGGCGCAGTTGTGAATAAACTTCTGTTCCACGAAAAGAGTAGCCGTTCCAACTACATCACCTGTATTGACGTCTTCAATAACAGTGACGTAATACGTTTCCGGCAAATGTTTCATGCGTTGGAATGTGTCTGAAAATTCAGGATGAATATGAATCAGCTGCTCTAAACAGCTTGACAAAAGACGAAAGAGGGTAATACAGGAGCAATGAGACAACCCTACAATGTTTTATCTAGGAAAAAAGCAAAAGAAATATCACCTTTTGAACTTTTCGACGGAAACTTCACCCACAGATGTCAACTGTCCCAGTAGCTCCAGGTACTCTATGATGAAACATGTGAATAGTATGCCAAATATTAATTCCATATCTTTTAAGGCTATCTACCTATCATGAATACTCAGACTTCAGAGCATAGGGAAGCTTACTCCTGTCGTGGTCATAAATTCGCAAAGGCCTTATGACAAGATCTGGGCCGGGATCGCTTACGGAAATGCTGGGATTGAAGCTTTGTTTTTGTCCATTCCTCCAACTTCAGATCATCCAGTAGATGCATGTCGTACAAGTTCACCTCCCAAGGGCCGAAGGCTCCGGAGCAAACCTGGAATCATCAGGGTATATTTAAGATTCAATCGTGATTTACGTTCAGCAACAAAAGCTTCAATAGCTTTTGTTGATTTTAAAAAGACAACTCGTAGGTCTTACCATTGGTCCCGTTTTAGTTGCCATTTTCGGTGGGCAGTGTTTAAATATCACAAAAGACACAAGACAAGGCTACAATGCTTTTGCGGCTTAAGGACGGAACTAAGCCTTTCGCTCCAACTGGCAGAAGAGGACTACGCTAACTTTAACAACAAACGCGAAGGTAAGTTGGCTTTTGTGGTATTCCAGTGTATTGAACACGTATTGATAAGAGACGGAGCGGAGTAATATATATTATCTGACAAGCTTTTGAAGTAGAAGTCTGAATTTGTTTTCAGGACGTCGCAAGCTATAACTAATTGACTCACCTTTCTCTTTTACATTCTCAACAGTCCCGTTCGGCTGTGTTTCGTGGTTCATATTGTTTGAAGTCATACCAGGTGTTTTCTGCACCACAAGAGCCGCAAGTGTTGGGGAGAGCGGATTGAAGTATTGAGGCTTTAGAATATTAAACTTGTCAGTGGAAATAAGTTCAATCAGCCGGTTCACTTGAACAGTTCCGCTGAAGCATGTAGCAGAATATCCTCTCGTCATTAATACACAATGGTCGCACAGGTGTTTTGTCTATAATACGCAGGAAGGTAAGTGGACACGGAGATCTCTCACACATCTAATCTGCCATAGCTCGTTTCTTTACGTTCCTACCGATAAAAGATCATAATATATCTCCTGATGCATTGCCGCTTTTTGCAAGCACGTGTGTGCTATTATGCGCCAACCCCCCTCATGCATGTCATGCGTAAAGTGAGAGAGGAATAATTCATAATTCCAAGTGTTTATGTTTCACAATTTGTAATTAATAGGAGACAAAACTCATTAATAATATTTGTACTTTAGACTGCTTCACCGCAAATTCTACCTCAGCAGTGGAGGGATGACTCATTAACTGGGAAGGATCATGTGATCCATGATTAAGTATTCGCTTGGATCGTTTCGTAAGATTCTGTCAATTTTGGGTTCATGGCTTTAAACTGAGAATACAGTTCCTGTTTATACACTGAGTCATGTAATTATTGGCAACAGGTGTACAAATAGTAAAAAGTCATGCTATATTAACTAACTCATTTTCAGATGGGGAAATCCTTACTCAACATCATGGAACATAATCACGCCGACCGAACGAAAATTATAATATGCAGCATAAGGCTGATTTTTTCACGGAGATCAGGATTCTGCGATGAAATACGTGAATGCGTGACTCGGCTTCTTTTCATTCTTGCTAAAAGCCTCAGCAGTTACCAAAAACTGAGAAGGATTGAAATCCAGCCGGTACCCGGCTTCAATGAGAAAATTTTGAGGATGTGTAAGGTTCCAGAGAGAGATTTTAATGCCTGTACTTTTGATATAGATAGGACAGTAGGGATCTGCTCAAGTGTGGCCAAATACTTAGGATTAACAGACTGTGAATGGATTTCAGTAACACGCTGTGATAAGAAGTTACCAAAGTTTGTGAGACTGTCTTCTTCCATGTTAGTACAAATAGCTATTATAAAAGACTTTGATTCGATACAAAGCTTTTGTCTTCCTAAATCTGTGACTGATGGTATACAGGTTCCTGTTTTCATGAGCTATTCTTTGCTACATAACTTAAGTTCAGAGCTCCGCTGTAGTTACGATAATCTGTCAGGCGTCTTAATAGCAATTCCACGAATTTCTAGCTGCAAAATATTTAATCTAGGCCATTTTAAGCTATTTAGACCGGCGAAAGTTGTCAGATTAGCCCAGTTAACAGCAAGAGTGGAAAAAGAGTTACCACCGGGAACACTTGATAAGCTTGTAAAGCAGTACTTTTCCAAACCCAAGTTTTTGGCCATTGGCAACGTTATCTCGCTGGTAGAAGAAGATGATGACATAGAAGCATGGCTACAAGTGGCTGAACTAGATGACGAAACCAACGTGTTTAAAGCTCATGGAGAAAATGTTTACCGAACCGATGAAACTACCTCCGTGTATTTGTACGACAGAAGCACGAGAAGCCGGCTACCTCAAAAAGCTTTCAAAGAAGTGAAGATTCTCAAGCAGGAACTAACTGCAGTACCATGGTTGCCCGAGTACCTTATGGTAAACTTACATTCATTATGCGAATGGTGGGAAGCACATTGCTCGTTGTCCTGGAAATTGCGAGTGAAAACAGATCCTGCCATAGTAACAGAGATGCTGCCGCTGTTTCTTCTTAGTGGGAATGAAGGGTCTGGAAAATCCACAATTACCCGGGCTTTTGCTGCACTCAAAGGCCTTAAGCTGTGTGAAGTTGATGCTGCCGACTTGGTCGGTGACACGAGCGCCTTTACAATCGCTAAAATTTCAACTGTTCTGCAGAGAGCTGAAAAGTTAGCACCCTGTCTCCTGGTCTTGAAGAATGTTCATGTAAATTGATGAAGTTTGTAACATGCTTGTCGCGTAGGAACTGAATTTGAAACTGAAACTAATTTAGACCATTTGTATTTTCAACAGCAAATAGGTTATAACAAGGATGGGAAAGAAGACCGCCGGGTTATCTTAAGCTTAGTAGAACAGCTGGAACAGGCGAATAGATCAAATGCTGTCGAGCGTGTTCCCAACGTTACTGTCGTCGGGGTTACCAGTTTCTCTAAACGTGTGCTGGAATCGGCAATGTTTCGCAGTTATTTTGTACATGAAACCAGCTCACAATCAATGAGTACAAATGACGAGCTAGGAGAATGCATCCGATGGATACTCAAGCAGCAAATCGGGCTTCAGATCCACCAGGACGTGGATCTGGATGTATGGATCTGTAACTCAAATGCTGTTGTCAGTCTAAAGTTCCTTGGAGACGTCTTTGCTTTCCTGTCAGAAGCAGTCAGGTAATTAGAATACGGGCAAGCAATTTAATATTTTGAATTTTCAGCTTTGAAACGATTTGATGATTTGATTTTTCCAGGATTGCTCTACAGTTAGAGTCAGCAAAATTAAACGAGATAAAAGCTAACTTCCACGAGAGAAGTAGAGAGACGACAATCTCTTTAGACCATCTAAATACCGCTTTAAGTGAGCTTACTCAAGGACAAAATCGATAGCCAGTTTTGCATCCAATTGAATCTTAAGTTTCAAGTATTACAGTCAGGAATGAATGTCTTTTACAGGTAAAATTGAAGCAGTTCTCCGTAAGTCAGCAGGGAGTCCGCAAGTTCCTAAAGTAAACTGGGAAGATGTAGGAGGATTGTTTGAAAGCAAAGCAGAATTGATTAAATCTGTAGAGTTGCCACTACGGTTCCCTCATTTGTTTACTTCCGGCTTAAAGCGATCAGGTGTGCTGAAATTCATGTGTATTTTCTTAGTCAAACGCTGCTTTTGTAGTTATAACTTGAAATTTTTTCATTCTCATAAACAAAGGATTGTATGAACGGATCTTAATGTTTGTCACAGGAATACTACTCTACGGACCACCTGGAACTGGAAAGACATTGCTTGCGAAGGCCGTCGCGTCTGAGTTTAAGCTGAAATTCTTTAGCGTAAAAGGTCCAGAGCTTCTAAACATGTATGTGGGGCAAAGTGAACAGAATGTAAGAGAAGGTATGCTAATTTCATTTCTAATAAAAAGTCTATGATCAGGATTTTATTCCAGACTGCGTTTTTACGCTTTTATTGAAAATATTTTGATACTAGCTCTACATGTTTATTGTATTTTCAGTTTTTGAAACAGCAAAGAAAAACGTCCCATGTGTTTTGTTTTTTGATGAACTCGATTCTCTAGCACCCAACAGAGGAGCAAGTGGGGATTCCGGTGGAGTAATGGATAGGTAATCAAAAATGATACGTTACTATTCCATAATCTATCATGTACCTGGACCTAGCACTTACAGAACTCATATGTTTTGATTAGCTTCAGCTTAATGTTACTAAATCTATTTTGAAATCATGCAACGGATGTTAAGCAAGCAAAGACTGAATACAGCGGCAAGCTTCACTTTTTCATGTAAAAATCTAAATCCCTCTGTACGTTCGACGTTGCTGGAAACGGTGCCGACTTGACGCCCTCAACTTTTATCCCACTTTGAAACTCTGTAGCTTCAAAACGGTTGCGAATTTCCAGAAACCGTTTGCACCACCATGATTCTCGTGGTCTCATTAGTCTGAAGCAACGCTCAGCTGAAAAAGTCCGAAAATGGCCCATTTTCACAGAAATCGGAAGGCTAACCATCGTCGATTTTAACAAAAACGGGGCAAAACGGCCATTTTTGACGTTTTGAGGCGAGAGTGAACTCTGACTAAAGACGCCACGGGAAAAACAGTGGCGCAAACCGTTTTTGAAATTACCAAACCGTTTCGACGTTACCGGCCTTCAAAGGTCAGAGCGTCAAGTCATCAACATCTTGAAATTGTGAAGATGGCCGGTGTAGAAGCAAGGAGCTCTGCAGTGTTGCAGATATGCTCACGTTTTGAACTCCATCATCTTTAATGCACTCGAGCGTATAATTAACTACGAGATCTTTTGTTTATAGAGTCGTGTCACAAATCCTAGCCGGCATGGATGGAACCCATAGCTCACCTGGAGCTTTTATAATTGGTGCTACTAACAGGGTTGATCTGATTGACCCTGCCTTGTTACGACCCGGCAGGTTGGTGTCAGGCATTTCGTTTGGAAATGCTATGAAATTGTTACTAAATAGGTGTCAAGAGCTTTTCCTTTCTCATTGTAGGTTCGATCTACTTTTGCCTGTTGGTGTTGGAGATTCTCCTCAAGCTTATCAAACGATATTGAAGGCTGTTACAAGAAAGTGAGTTTAGCAAAGGCAGTTGTTTTTAAAATCTGTGGGAGTTTAGTCATACCAATAAGCCAACTCTATTTTAATCATTACAGATTCAAGCTTTCTTCAGATGTCAGTATGTCCAAACTAGCTGGGAGTCTCATTAAGGGCCTTAGCGGAGCTGAAATTTCGTCATTATGCAGCGAAGCTTACATGCTCTCTCTTACACGAAGGATTGAGATTTTGGAACGAGACGGTTCCGATGACAATTCCTCATCAGTTGAAGTTACCTACGCAGACTTTGTTGCTGCGGCCGAAGCTCAAGGTGTTCTTATTAGTGAATTTTCATGACCAATCACGTCTTTTGTAGTATCTAATACACAGCTTGTAGCCAGCAATAAATGAAGTATCTTTAATAATTTTAACATTGAAGAAAGCAACCTTTAGAGGTTGTGATTAATTTGCTTTGCCTAGCACATCCTGTAAAGATCTGTGTCACAATTTTCAATTCACCCAAGCTTTCTCACTTCACACTACAGGTGTATTGCGGACAGGTGAGCGGAAGCCAACCTTGCGCACCGTGGTAAAGTTTGAATCAGATGATCTACCTCCCCCCTCCCCCTGCCCATATGTGTTCTTACGGTGAGAGCCGACCTAACGGTAAAATATTATTTGCCAGGTTATATGCACACTGATGACGGAAGAGTCCTGTGTCAATCTTCGGAATGGCTCAAAGATGAAATTGTATCTGGGAATCGAACCCATATTACGGGCTATTAAGTTGGCAATGGGATATTTCGCATTGTCAATCTGTAACGATCGAATTAGCCCATGTTGAAACACGCCGAAGTTGACGTCATTTAATTATCTGTGGTGCAATCTTCCGGTTGTTTACCCATTCTGCATACTAAGGCCAAGAGGAAGTTCATTAATTCTTCGCAAGCCTTCGAAACTCTTTTACGTGAGGTGTCATTTAAATTGCAAAGTTTGATACTGAAATGTGATCCTATGCCCAGCTCTCGGAATAATGCTCTAATGAGTTGGGAGTGAAGGAAGTGAAACTGTAGTTGCAAACTACTGTCCAATGTGACACTGCATGGTTAAAATTCAAATCAAAGGTTTACCTTGTTTAGAAATTAAGGCATTTCCAGGCAACGGGGTGGTAAGTGTGTTTGAAAATTTTATAACGGAATTAACTATCAGTGGTTGAGCTTTGAGATGAAGAAGGGCCAAGTAAGAAGTTCCATTATGTTCTAGATGGTCTCGTGACATGTGGGGTTGCTGCCACCTGAACATCGAAATTTCGTGACGGCAGTTGTCGGAAGGAAGTCAACACAAGTTCCAGTGACCGGAACAGGTCAGGGAAAGGGGTCAAGATGTTTAACCGGCAGAAGTCGCACATTGACATCAAGAAATCCACGCAGAAAGTGCTGGATTCCAAGAAGGATAGTACCGCTCGATTAAAGCATCTCAAGTTGATACTAGGTATGGTTCATTCGTATTTCGTATTGTAAAGATGAACACGAGTGTTTAGAGGATGTGCTCTGTTTTTGTCTTTTCGCTGATAATGATGCTGATATTCCCGTTTCCGTTCAGATACCGTCGACGTGGAGGAGGCAAAAGCTATTTTTTCCACGCACTACTCCAACATTTACCATTTGGTTTATGAGGGGGTTGTGGGATTGGAAGCAAAAATTAAAGGCCCAGGTAAGTCCTACTGTAGTCCTACATGGCGTTTATTTAAACAGATTTATTTCAGGCATTAAAGCGTAATGAAATGAAGGAGATTCAAGCGAGTTTATCGTTACATGAGAAACATGAGAATTAATTTATTCTTTACAGGACATCAAAAGCAGAGAGAAGAGCTGGACAGTATTCTATACATCTTTGAGAAGATACTTGTGTTTCTACCTGATTTGCTCCACTGTCGGTGGCAGTTGCACTCGTTATCAAGGTTGCTGGCTCGGTTGTCGCATCCACAAAATGCTACGCGACTCCGACGAGAAGCGATACGACTTTTCGTCATTTGGTACGGTGCTCTCGGAGATGCATCTCCAGTAGCTGTGGACGAAATGTTTGCAAACATTGTAAAAAATGTTTTACCACCTAAACCGCCTGAAGATACTGTGGCTCCATTGGAAATCCTTGGAATCAATCAGGAAAAGCAAGTCGACACAGATGCCACAGAGCACTTACTAGACAGTCTTCTTGGTTACATGGTAACAGAATCGTCAAAGCACATGTGGAATGACTCGGCCAAATCCAGTAACTTTTTTTTCGTGTTTGAGAAGTTCAAAGAGATGTACCTCCGTGATATATTCCCTGGTTTCAAAATAACGAACGATTTATACAGTGATGCTCCTCTAGGTAAGTCTGTTGAAAGAAGCAAAGAAAAAGTTTGTAATGGTAGTAACACATAGGCTCATATTTTCCTTGTCATACAGATCTTCCACAGCTCAGGGATATGGCTGCAGATGCCCCGCACAGTTCCAAGGTCGGGTGTCAAGTAGTCTTCATCAAATGGATAGCAAATTACACGCATTCTGTGTATAAGACAGGGAGTACCACCAATCCCAAGTCGCAGAAGGATATTAAGTCCGCGACGAAGGAAGTGGATGAGAATGTCACGGCGAAAAATGTGATTTTAGGATCGAGAGAGAATGTTAACATAGTCCACGAAGTGTTTCGACGTGCCTTGCTGTTCAATTTTGGTCAGTCAGCAGTAATACGTCGCGTGATTTGTGTTTACAAGGACTGGATTACAAATCAATGTGCCGGAGCTTCCGAATTTCATGCTGGAGCCTGATGGAACGAAGGATGAACCGAAAATTGGAGCTCAAAAGATCCTGAGACTCTTTTTTGTTAACTCTTCTGCAGTATTTCTATTGTATGGTGCTCCGACTGATGCTCTGCTGGAAGAACAAGTGGACATTTGTAAGCGAGTTTTGAATATTTATCGGTATTCCGTGATGAATACCAGGATGGATGCCAAAACTTGGGAGCAGCTGCTAGTTGTAATGTTACACATAACATCGACTGTGCTTGACCCTCGTGCAAAGAACGTTCTTGTGGAGCAGCTGCTAGTTGTAATGCTACACATAACATCGACCGTGCTTGACCCGCGTGCAAAGAACGTTCTTGGTTTGAAGTTGTCATCAGCACTATTTCAAACGTTGATTGTGAGCTGGGTGAAAGCTAGTTTAAACGTAAAAATACCGATTACGTTGTGGGATGAGCTTCATAGTGTTCTTAGCAGTTTATGCTTTTCGGACAATTTGATCACCGAGTGGTCGAAGACAATGGAAACATTAACTAGAGTTCTGTCGCGTCATGTTTACGATTTAGACTTGGGTAATTTACCCCTGGATAGATTGTCGGAACAGAAGAGCAAGAAAAATCGAGGTGGGAAGAAACCATCCAAAGAAATTATCTCGGCTCAACCAGAGGAGGAGCAGACGTCTTTGCCAGCAAAGAAAGAACCACAAAAAAGACAACCATTACGTTTAAAACGAAGCTTGAGTGAAAGTGAAACGCACAGTAGGGTGGTGGTGAAACCAACGGACTTGTTCAGAAGTCGTTCTATGGACATCAGTATCCACAGCTCCATCACAGACATTTCGTCGATAGTGAGCTTAGAGACCAATCATAACAACTTAATTGACGCTTCTCTACCTGATCAACACAGTACCGGTGATTCTCATGAACCAACTCCCTCGCGTGATGCTGCTGGAGATGCCTTGGGGATTATTGAAGGTGGAGTGGTTAAAGGTTGGCTGCCTGCAGTAGCTGCTATTTTGTGGCAGAGAATGCTTGGCGTACTTGGTGATGTGAATAAGTTTCCCTACCCGCCGACACATTCTCATTTCTTCAAAGTGTTGACTGAAATTTGGAGCTCTTTATTTAAAATTCAAAAGAATTTATCCGTTTCAATCGACAACATGAGCTCACCCAAGCCCTCAGAGCTGGTACCGCCTTTACAACTTGTTGCACCGTGGTGTTTTCAAGCATTGGAGCTTCCGAAAGAGTTCAACGCGAGTAAAATGATAGCTATTTCTCTCCTCTGTGATATATCTTTAGAAGATAGCCTGCTCGGTCAAGATTACTTTGCCAAGTTTTACGCCTGCATTCATCGGTTGAATCTGTCGTCGCATGTTGATCTGAAAGCTGAAGTGATTCGAAAACTAGGCAAGCGAATCATCGCGAAAATGTTACCAGGATTTACTTTGTTGTTATTTGACTTTCTACATTTGTCACTATCAGTGCTAGCTACAGGAGAGCTTGCGAAAACGCCGAGAATGGAAGCCGCAACTCTTCTAGCTAATATTTTTTTTGTATCAAAAGTGACTACGGATCTGCCGGTGCTAAACCCTCAACAAGCCAAATTTCAGCCAATTTCCTCTGTCCAAAACCCCGAACTTTGTCTTAATCAGATCTTCAAGTGTAGCAAGGTGGAAGCAACATCTCATGCTAGAGCGATTGCTCTTCAAGCGCTAACAATTCATGCCTCAGCTCTGCTGCAACAGCTTCGTATGTGCGAACTTACTTCGGGTGAAACACCCACCCTAAATGAAAATGAAAAGAATCAAGTTGAAGCCGTGTTCATGCATTTAATATCATCTGTGAATGTGGAAAACCGAAATATCTGCTTAGTTGCCTCGGACTTGATTTTATCCTTCGCCAGTTACGCAGATGAGATTGTGCGTCACTT
>VRMD01000982.1:0-19755 GCA_009872375.1 Sminthurides bifidus | reverse complement strand
TCCAATATTCCTTTGACGGGAGACCCTACAACAGACCAAGAAATAATTAAATTTTACAAAGCACGGAAAAAGGCCGCCATGAAACTGAAGCAGGCGGCACTTAGCTAGCGTTAATGCATTAAAACGCGATCAACTTTTCCCATTTCTATAATTTATTAACTAGTTGTGTATATTGTAGTAGGTACGACGTTAAAACTTAACTTATTACCTAATGATAGACTCACCTGGTTCACAGAACGATTAAACACATACTACAGATCATCCCCTCGTGAGTGTTGGCTTTGGCTTTCATGATGATAATCAAGATTTATAACATTTATGTAACTTCTATATCATGAAATATCAAGACAGGATTTGAGTATCCTAGCAACCACCATTGGTAGATACGCAAGGCTACGTCCGCCGGCTAAGTCTGCAAAACAATATCAAGCGGGCAGTTTAACACTAACACAATGATTAAAATTAGTCTACGTACTATGTACACGATAAATCTTTTACCTTACCTAGGAGCCTGCGCTTAATGACAGGGTACTAGAAACGCGATACTACTAATTGTGCTAATACATGGATATTCTTCCATAACTACATGTACTAGGGTCCCGAGCCACGCTAATGGAGAACCGAGAATTTACCCCGATGCAGGACTCCGTACTGAGCAATAACGGTGCAATATGGGATATTTTCCCTTTCGTCTTTCGCATCAACGAAACGATTCATCCCGGTCAGACGACGCTAACGATCCTGGAAGACGTTTGCAAGGAGAGAGGCTGGAAGGAGTTTGGGGAGGCTGATGCTCGAAAGTGTCGAAACTTGTTTGGCTGGAACCTGTGGTGGAAATCTACTATTCCTGTAGGGAGTCATGGTCGAGCGCTATACTCCTGGCAATATACAAACCACATTCCCAAAGCAATTAACTTCTGCAACAAGGAGTATCTTGCTGGGTAAGACGAAAGATCCCCTTCAAATAACGACCAACCTAATGCAAAACTTTTGCACGAAAAAGTTCTTTTGGTAATTTGACATAAATCTGTATCAACTGACGGTAACGCCATGGTAGCACAGGTACGCCGCCCGTATGGAGGACAGGTACGGAGAGCTGTTCCGATTTTGCCCCAAAACGTACACAATTCCACGGGAACGAGAAGAGTTGCAGCAGGAGCATTCACAAAGATCCCAGAAGTTTCTAGACCACCCGAAAGCTGAAGATACCAATCCGAACTGGACTAGAAACAAAGCCCTGGACCTATCAGCAGGGGATGCAGAAAAGGACCTCGGTTCAGATGAAAAACGACCCGTGTGGATCTGTAAACCCCTGGGAAAAAGTCAAGGAAAGGGCATCATCCTAATAGATGACCTCACCAACTTACCCGACCATCCTGTTACTGTTGTTCAAGAGTACATTCAGCACCCATTGCTCATCTCCGGCTACAAATTTGATTTACGACTGTACGTTGCCATCGTATCGGTGTCACCTCTCACAATTTACGTCTATCGAGAAGGATTGACCCGCTTCTCCACAGAGCATTACGACCTGTCCAACTTGCAGAATGTGTGCTCCCATCTCACAAATGTATCGCTCAACAAATTTTCGCCAGGGTACGAAAAAAACAAAGACATCATCGGGCATGGATGCAAATGGACACTGAGAAAATTGAGACAGCATCTCATTAGTTCCGGCTACACCGATTGGTATTTGTGGCAACACATCATGAGTATTATAGTACTTACTATTCTTGGAGAAGTAGAGAATCAGTCTGCGACCTTCCCTCGAGCCTCTAGGAACTGTTTCGAGTTTCTCGGTTACGATATCCTGATTGACTCCCACTTCAGACCTTGGCTTCTGGAAACTAATCTGAGTCCTGGTCTAGGAGGAGATTGTGCCATAGATGAAATGGTTAAACGCCCAATGTTGCATGACCTCTTCGATTTGCTTGGATTACCAGACTACAGACGTAGAACCAACTTGCCTTCGCAGTCAAAAGTCGGTAGTAAGAACTGCCAAGTCCAGTATTCAGATCCTCTAGATCATGTCCTGCGACCAGAGACGGTACCCTCACAAAATGGTGGTGTCCAATCAGATCACCAAGGCGATCAGCATCGAAGAACGGGTCCTAACGGCAAACGAAGCAAGTCAGTCAAATTGAAAAAATTTAGTTCAAATCTGCAGGCAAGGTTAGAGGATGCCCAACAAATATACTCCCAACCTACAAGGACAAGATCCACAATTAATAATAAGGTTCCTAGAAGATTACCTCAGGATAGTGCAGCTCCAATACCGATGCTGAGCGTGGAAGACATACTCTGTCAGCTGGTTGAACTTCACAATGAAGGTCGTAAGGAGGAGGTGCAGCCGATGGATGATATGGCCTGGCAGTCGTCACAGAGTCGATCGTCAAGTGTCTCCTGTTTCACCCGACGAAGCTGGTACAATGCCCCGGAAAAGTTTGGGGATTGGATTCGCGTCTTCCCATTCAATACATCAGCCTATCAAATCAGTAGAGGTTTTACACATGGAAGTACGAAATACATGGTCAAGCAATTAGAAGAATTTCTGATATTCGCTAAAAATGAGTGCCTTAAGAACCCCAATCAGTCCGATGACTTCTACAATATGAGAGTCCGACAAACGTTCCAGTGGAATAAACATATTTGGTCTCCTCCAGCTTAACCGTTATTTTGCCGATTTTACTGGTGAGGAGCGATTCCGAATTAAGTTTATTGTTAGTTGAACGGGACTAGTAATCTTCAATCCTCTTTAACTAGGCTTATTGCTTGGCATTATTATGATTATGATTAAGAACTTGCAGCTTCAGTTGTTAAGATTTGAAAGGCGGTAGGGTAGTATGGGGCTTTACGGACAGCCTTGTTTAATGTTAGGTTAGGCAGCCGCCCGCAGGGCTAGAAGCTGCCACATGCTGGAGGCTGCCCGAAAAGCCCCATACAACACCCATCATCCGCAATCCTACCTTGACCATTTAGTCTGATGGGCAGAGAGACCACCGCCTAAACATAAGAGTTGGGGCTGGTCATGGTCATTTAATGCCTAAATCGACATTTATGTATTGCTATGCTAATAAGGCAAGGCATTGTTCATTGCAGTGGGACGCGATGGTATGTATTTACCACGGCCTGTTTTGCGCTGGCACTTGTAGGGCAGATGTCCCCTCCCGCGTGTTGAGGCTTTTGGGCTTTTTCCGGCCTGTTGAAAGACTAAACTAAAGTAGGGTACATATTCTCTCTCTGACGGCTGTGGGGGGGAGGTCGCTTTATCCAAGAGATGGCGGGAGTTTTAAAATAAGTACCAAATTTTTTTGAGCAACAATACATACACATGTACATATCGGAAAATATATATGTATTTACTATGTAGGCTTTTGCTTTGGGCGCTTCCAGTGCTGGGTATGTGCGCGCAGTTAACCGCACGTACAGCGCTAATTAAATTAATGTTTTCCGTAGAACGAGGCGCTTTCTTTTACTGTCAAAGTGGAAAAGTGGGTAATTTTTTTAGTGGTCACCGCTAATATCTGCAAATGTTTTAAAGTTGATCTGGAACAATGTAGGGCTGAGAGAGTGGATCGACATTTATGGAAAAGCAAAAGGTGGTGGATAATATGATGATTGAATTAAGAAATGCTGAGGAGTGACTTAATTGACTTCGTTGGTTGTACTGTCATTTTAAAGCTTATGCCGACAGTTTAATCCAGCATTTAGTGCAATAAATGTGACAGCTTAATTGGTATAAAATACGTTGTACGGGATTAGTTGAAAACTGTAGTAGTGATGTGATAGTTAGATATGGCTGGACCACTGGTTCAATTCTTGTTGTGCTGAGTTGAAGTATGTTTAGAATTTAATCAGACTGAACTCATGTAAATGCAGAATGCAATGGTTAACTTTATGTCGTGTCAATGAGCTGATGTGACAGTCCACAACGGCTGCAGTAGCTAGAAATGCAATTAACTATTAAAGCTCTATTATTGCACTGGTGGCCTAGCACGGTTTTACTGTGTTTAGAAGAAACATTATAAAATATCGTGGTGGACCTGCGCTGTTCCAATTTTTGCGTAATGAACACAGAAAAGCGCGTGAAAATTAACTGCTGCATTGGCGGTTGTGCTGGCGAGCGCTTGACAACATTCTCGCCGGATCCTCTAGCTGTGAGGTTAGTCAATGGTTTGGTTTAATTTGATATTCTACCGCTTAATGCTGCGAATACAGGTTTGATCGGATAAATTTAAGTCCAGTCGCATCCAAAGGTTCAAGATGACTGGTTTTATTCTGTAGAATTCCCACAACACCGTTTGGTCTTCGACAACAATGGGTAAACATTATACGAGCCAGCAAGATCGACCCGGAATGGAGACCAGCTGAGGACTCGGTAGTGTGCAGTCTTCATTTCAAGACCAAAGAACTTTTGGTAAATCCTGAAGGAACTGAGGCTGAACTTGATCTCGAGTCATGCAAAAATGTAGTCCCAACCTTGAGGCTAGGGGATTACGAAAGTGTGAAAAGTGACGATGAAGACGAAGACCATGGAAAAGACAATGGGGAACTACGACTACTCACAGGTAGAACCATTTTAAGAGTAGAATCTTGCAATTCATAAATTGCCTTTAGGTCCTAATCCCTACCAAAGTGGCTACAAGATGTAAAAATGATGATTCTGATTGATAGGTCCCAACATGACTGTCACCCCATTTGTTAAATCTGAGCCACAAGAAGCTGAGGCGGCTGCGGAAAATGACCCATTTGAAGAAGCAGGATCAGAACCAGGAGAGAAGAAAAGTACTTGATAGTTTTGCGTGATTATCGTATTGATCTATTCCCACGTTACGAAACATAAGATTTACTACAAGTTACTGTGTTGATTTTCCTTAGAGCGACGGCAGAACAGGCCAACTTGGAGTTTAAAAGAGCTACAATTGTCAGATGATGAAGCAGGAAATAACATAGGAGAAGAAGATGCCAATTCTAGTGAATATGAACCAACCTCCGATTCAGATTCTGATGGGGGCATGCATGAGAATGAGAAAAGACGACGAACAAGTACAAATTCATTTTTAAGCGTTGGTCTAAGGCCTGTACCTAATCTAAACGGTATTGAAGCAGTTTCTGGAGGAACATTTAGATTGAATTCGGCGCAACTTAGCCGTAAGTTGAATTATAAATTAAGAACCGAGGAAGCTCCCATGGTTCGTTCTTGATTTTCTTTTGTTGTCACCGACAGATCAAAATACATCACAAGGATTCAACACACCCAATCGCCAAAAGAATGGATTTACGCACCAACCACAGCCAGGAAAGTTTGTTTTATCGGCAAGGACACAAAGTGATATGCGAAAGACTGGCATGAACAGCAGTGTAAGTGCTCTGGGTAGTAAAGCTAACGGCTATCCGTCAAGTAGTGATATTCAGTTGATGAACAAGTGGCTGGTAGAACTGCAATCTGTTTTCCGAAGTGCACACGCAAATGATTTCGTCAAGCTGGTTTCTTACGTGATTAACAAATTCAGGACGTACGCTGGTGCGTTTAGTGAAAGTGTAGAAAAAATAGCGCTCATGGCGCAGCTTGATATTGTTGAAGATCTGATGGCCAAGAAGAGCATTGGCGGGACCAGTACCAGCCATGATATTCACTTCAATCTAAGAGTGAAGAAAATAAGTGATGTGTTAAATGCTTGGTTAAAAGCTGGACTAAAGAGAAAGTTGCTCAATAGCTCAGTTCTAGGTAGCATATCAATACCAATAGCTGGGAACAAACCCTTCCGCACAAACGGTATCAAAATATCGACATCACATATGGTACCGTCACCTACCCCACCGTCTTTCCCTCGTCTTACCCGTCTAAACCAGTCACGGCCTACGGTATCTCCAGTGCAAAAACCGATCTCGAGTCAGGTACAACCAGGATCACCAGAAATTATCTGTATTGATGAGGAAGAAGAAGGTGATTCAATGGGAATCCAAATTCAGAGCGTTACTACTCTAGCGAAACATGCACAAGCACGTTTTCCTGTGCAGGCTGGTGCGGCAAGAAGTGAAGACGGAAAAAAAGTTGTAGCTTGCTCTGTTGCAATACCGCCATCATCTGTGACTGCCCGAACGACAGGCTTGCAGCTCATAATGGAAAATGCGAAAAAGCAAATTTTGCCAAAGCCGGTGCCCAAAGATTTTGAGGATTCTGTGACCTGGATGGGAATGCCTTCATCAGAATGGATTCATGTCGGCCATTTCACTGACAAAGAAATAGCAGAAACAAACAACTTAAGTCGTAAAAACATTACCGTATTTCCTCCTACTTTACCGATGGGCAAGTATCAGCCCAACGTTTATCATCCAGAGAGCCTTTTTAAAAGGGGACACGTTCGCAATCCATTTTCAATAGCACCTACATTCAGTGTCCAGCAAATTGCACCTAGTCCAAGTCCGCAGCAGTTACTGTCTTCAAAAACGGTTGAGGAACCTGACATGGATAGTAGAGATCCATTGTCACTCAGTCCCACGCGCAGTAGTTCTATTATGAACATGAACACGCCAATTGCAACAACCGTTATAGGAATGCCAACATTCGCTACTGCAACAACTGTTATTGGAATTTCCCCTACCGCATCCGCCACTGCTCCGTCAACATTCCCCAATAAACCGCCATCAAATTCGCAAAAAATAGACGAAATCATCATATTATCAGATTCTGATGAAGAGCCATTAGCGACACAGATAGCTAATTCTGTAAAACACATGAATGACTGGAATGCTACTATGACCAGTGTGGAGTCTTATGGCTCGCAGAATGCTCTTTGTACGGCTGCTGAAGACGAAATCCTAGGAATTTAAAGAAAATATAATTTAAGCGCATTTTCATCATTTTAAATCGAATCATGAATCATAACTGTGAAGGTGATAGTTTTGACTGTATGAGTGGTTAGATGAAGTTTTTTAATGCATAATTGGTAGTTGTAGTGGGACATGTCTTATCACGTAATCACTATATTGCTACGAAATCCTGGTGTTATAGATAACAGAGCCGCTGTTTTCGAGGGTTAGAAAGTAAATCGTTTGTAGCCGTGAATATAATTGCGACGATAGGTGATAGTCTTTAAGTTTTAATACAAAGCTGTTATTATCTATTTGATAAAAGAGTTCTTAACGTTTTTCGATTTTGAATCACGTCAAAGAGCAATGGTTCATGTAATTTGATGATGAATTAAGTCTGCGTTTGAGGTTCCGTAAAGGCAATATATTGTAACTCACTCGAACTAACTGATAGTATTAAAACAAAAAGCCATGAAGGCAAATATTAAAGACGCATGTGTTGCACATTGTAAATGTACCTGGATGAGAAATGGAGACTGCATTTTGACTACTACATAACCAACAGCCCTATGATGCCTTAATTGGTTGCAGATGGCCGTCGTCGTAAGATAACTAACCGACTTAAACGATAAATATGAATCATAAGTGTTTGGTTAATTGTTCAAGCGACCGCGACTGGACATATATTTCTATTTGCACTGCGTCGCTCGGCTTCCTTTGGTCTCAAGTCGATTCCTTACAGCTAGACGTAGACTAAATGTCGCGAAGTGAAAGAGATTTTTCTGGACTTTCGCAATAAGTATATATATATATATGCATTAAAACACCTCTAAAATTAAGTCAAATTATAACCTTTATCCCGGATATAGTTTCGGAATAATTCAATTGAGTTGAGCAATTAAATCTCATCTAGATTGATTTTCACAAAGATTACTTAACTGCGTACAAAGAAGAGTGGTTAGCAGAGTTAAAAGGAAGTTTGAGAGAGTCTCTCGTAATAAACAGCTATAAGCTGAAAATCGGTAAGTTACGTTACAATCACTTCAATTAGATGGCATGTTATTGTTCAAGTTGAAAATCTGCATCAAAATTTCTTTATAGGTCATTTAAATAAACTGCCCTGTCTGCCGCTATTTCACCAATATGTCGTACATGTTACCCCATCTTCACAATGGCTGGCAGGTTGACCAAGCCATTTTAAGTGAGGAAGATCGTGTCGTGGTAATCGCATTTACCGTTCGAAAGTTTTATTAATCTTGCGTTACATCTTCATTTCAATCATTAATGCTACGTGTTACATGAAATGATTTTTTTGCTATTTATGCATTAGGTAATACGATTCGGCCACGATTGGGACCCAACATGCATGAAAATGGATGAAGTTTTGTACGGCATAGCTGAGAAGGTCAAGAACTACGCTGTTGTATACTTGGTGGACATTACTGAAGTTCCTGACTTCAACAAAATGTAAGTTATTTCTCTTGTTCATTTCAACCTTTTCATTCAGACTGTGAAACTGTCACCAGCTAACAAGCGTGGATTTGTAATTTCGTCAAATTCTTTCATAGTAGCTAAGTGTTAGAGAAACGCCGAAGTTTCTTCTGAAAGGTAATGTTGTGATACTATTTCAGGTACGAATTATACGACCCATGTACAGTGATGTTCTTTTTCCGGAATAAGCACATCATGATCGATTTGGGCACTGGTAACAACAACAAAATCAATTGGGCCCTTGAAGACAAGCAGGAAATGATTGATATTTTGGAAACCGTCTATAGGGGGGCTCGCAAAGGGCGAGGTTTAGTTGTATCTCCTAAGGATTATTCTACAAAATACCGCTATTAGACTCTGTACAGCGCTCTCGTACTTTCTCAATTGGTTAATTGAACATTTCGTTACTTCATAATATCAATAGGTTGTAAATTGTTTAGGGGCCGAGATCGATATGATATGTGTTGAAGGGTGATTTGATAGCTGCCTTAAGGGCGTATTACTGTTTATGGAGACAAAGATCTTGTATTAATTCTTGAATGACTGTGAAGATAATTTCCTGAAGGGCCTTCAGCTATGGTAAAGATGCATGTATTAAGTTTTTCAATTCAATTTGATGGAAATAAATGTGAACATCTTGTTTGCACCATATTTGTTATCTGGTACATCAATGATCGTTTTCGTCTGAGGACTAAGAATGTTCAAAGGCTGCTACAGCTCAATGGCAAACTGTATCTGCAACTAGCAAAGAACTTACAAGTTTCTAGCCCATACCTATTGTTATTTCCACTAGTATTTTGCAGACATTTGCGAGGACTGGCAAAAGACTCGATATGCGCAGAATTACAACACCAATGAATAGTACTGTTACGTACAGCTCAGCGTGCCCGCGTCCCTGGGTATTTGTATGTTAGCACACAGTACTTAGAGCAGTTACATGAAAACTTAATTTGAAGGAGTGAAGAATCCTATCTACTGAATCTAGAATAGAGCAGCAGAACCATGTCGAGTTAGATTTAAATTAAAACTTCAGCGAGTTCTTACTAAAGCCATGAATTGAAGCGAATCTGCGCAATAGCAACTATCTATACTGATTTCAAAACTGTGATGCTGTAAGGTGTTCCAGGTTTATGTACAGGTCCAAAATACGCTCCATATGGTCTCAACTTTCCATCTAACATGTGGGTTGGACCCGTGTATGCTCTCCCGATCAGAGTTGCACCTCGCTTAAGTTGCTTATCTTTCTTTAGACAGTCGTAGGCGTCAGTCCATCCGAAGTACTTTCTTGTGTAAGGAATGCTACCGATAGCGAGTCCGGAATTATTTACAATCATCGTATTAGATACCACATGAAATGGGTAGGAAAACGATCCGGCAATCATCTGTTAAAACGAAGTTAAGTCTGCCGCTATCACAAACCGCTACTTGTCATCATCCCAAATGCAAATTGCCAGAATCTCAATTTTCTTACGTTGCCAGCCATTCCTCCAGCTTGGTTTGTTAGACTATCGTCTCCAAAATTCTTCAAAACCAGGTAAACCACTGTAGCTGACGCACTAATGTAAATGACATCCGCCACAAGCCTTGGAACCAGTCCACTGAAAAAACCTAGAATTCATTCAAAAGCAATTACAGTAAGTGCTAATGCTATTTATGCTGAAGCTTTCACATACGCCTTCCTAAAAAAAAGGTTCAAACAGGATCATTACCTCTGATTCCTTCCCTAGAATATATTTCACCAATTGAATTCCAAATGGACCTGCAAAGAGGAAAGAAACCATCTTTTATTTACCTTATTTAGTATAAGCCTGTTAGCCCAAATGAGAAATTTCAATTAGACTGACTCACGTGTATACATTTTCACGACCTACAAACTGAGCTATTGTTCTCACGCAGATGACGTGAAATGGGTGCGCAACGGCTGTACTTCCAGTAACACATACTATTTCCAGAGCTGTTTTCTTCAAGAAAGTGCGGACATCCGTGTCTGCACTAATTGACCTAGGTTTTAGAGCCGCTGACTGCTTCTTTTGAACTTGCTCCTCTGTGACTCTTGAAGGCTTCTTTCCTGAAGTCGCCGTAGACGTTGACTCTTCGTACACAGCTACTTGTCGTGACAGGGTGTTGTACACAATACTGGAAACGGTACTACCACAGAGCCGGGGTACTAGTCCACGGTAACAGCCCAAGAAACCATCCACAGATTTGATGTACCGGACTGCAAACAACAAATGGTGTTATGCAAAAACAAAAGTAGTCCTTCGCTGACAGCACTTGATGAATCAGTAGCTCATCAAAATTGTTAGCTTACCATACTGGAACATGTTTGGCAATCCGAGATATCTTGAACCAAAAAACCAACTGTTATCAGGTGGATAAGGCTCGTATCCGATCTGTCAAAGAAAAGAGCAACGAATTAAAAAATATGCCTCGATTATGCCAATCAACACCTTGAAGCAAAGTAATATGTTGCATTCGCAACCATATTCTCCGTTTCACTTACCTGCACCAATGTTTTGCAGTAATCCAGCGGGTAATATACTATCAACAGCCCACATTGCATACCCCATTGCTTCAAGTCCAAGTTAACCGTCTTGGCGATTTCCTCTAAAGTTGCTAGCTCCATTTTGTGATAGGTCCCCAATCAGAGCCGCGTAAAGGAGTCTTTCTTCTGAAGTTAGAAATCTCCAAAGCAATAGCTACAAAAATGACAAATTATATTAGTTTAAAATTTCATTTTGAATTAACGCAATACTAGTACACTTATTGAAAAAATGCAATCCACACCCGAGAAACCAGAATACTACACTGACTGGAGCATGGAGTCACTATGACTAACCGTAACCAAAATTGCAACCGGATTATTTAGTCTTTTCGTATTTAAACTGCACCGCAATTAACTTTTATAGCAAAATTGAAGGACCGCAAACTGTGGCAGTCCTTTCAATCAGTCTTCACTTCACACTGAAAGTAATGAGCTGGTGTACATTCAGACTGATGAGATCACGATCACAGCCCAATCCACACTATAGAGAATGCGAATACTGGTATTTGACAAAAGGCGCAGCGCAGCTGAGAGCACGGATATAAAGTACTTGGTTGTGAGTGCACGACCCAGCATATATTGTTTATTAGGGTTAATGATGCGTCAAATGAACCAAAATTCTTTATTTATGAACTTCCATTGAATTTGCTTTAGCGATCATGAACGCTTAGCTTCAAATACAATTTACTTCATGTTGAAATTAGAGTGTAGCACCAGTAACAATGTACTCATAATATAATGACGTTTCGACGCTATATTTTAACTTAGGCTGACACTGAAGTAACTTTCACTTTCACTAGCTAAACTAACGAAATTACAACAGCGAGACAGTTCTAATTTTCTAATGGCATATTTTTACCAACGCTTCATTCGCAACAAAACAGTCAGACAGAGATTAAAACTAAGAAATATAGTATTTTAACATCGACCCTTGGCAATTGTACACAGCAATACAGCACAGCAAGTATTTTCGAACCTAGAGCTACTTTTCCAAAAAAGCAATACTTCACAAGTAAGGACACTCCCAGCGAGAATGCCCCTCCGATATCAATCGCATGAAAACCAAAACATGATGCAGCTCGCGGCAATGAGGCCTCCAATAATTAAAACGAACTTATCCTGGAACGAGCATACACGTGTCATAGCCGTAAAGCTTGCTCGTACTGATTGAGATGATGACTAGAAGTTCTTCAGGTATTTGAAAGATTCCGTAGACTAGAATACTGATTGTTCGGCCAAACGATGGGCTTCGAAAGCGGAACAGCCTGAACGGAGTGAAACAGCGAATGGATAAAGTGCGGGCGTAAATACCTCACAACCCGGGATAAATTGAATTAATATAAACTTGTTTTCTTCATTATTCTAAAAAACTCTTCTTGGTCTACTGCACCGTCACCATTGAGATCTGCTTCAGTAATCATTTCCTGAAATTGTAAGTGTGACATGGTTAGATGGAAACTTGTACAGAATTTCTATTACTCAAACCCCCGATAGTAACAGCGGGGAATGGGCATGAATAGTTAATTTTGGACAAGAACGTGGTAAGCAGAAAGTCTTTACTTACCAAGATTTCTTCATCGCTCAATCCCTCACCCAGTTCAGCAGCAATTTGCTGTAAGTTGTCCAGAGTTATCTTGCCTGTTTGATCCTTGTCGAACAACTTGAACGCCTTTAAAATTTCATCCCTGCAATCTTTTTCACTCAGCCGTATGGCAATGAGCTGGCAGAATTCCAGAAATGCGATTTTTCCTGCAATAAATAAGTCAAACAAACAATACGAGTACAGCATACAAGCTACCGGATGCTGAAGTATTTGAGATCAGAGTTTGTACCAGTCTAATAGTAAGTGACAACATCAATTTATGCGTGTCGGGCTTTTAGAAATGCGAATTCTTACTCGCTTACTAGCCTACCTGTGTGGTTTTTGTCAACTTGAAGAATCAGCTTTTTTATTTCATTCTTTTTAGGCTCAAATCCTAGTGCTCTCATTGCGACCTTCAAAATTAGCAAGAAAAGGTACAAAAACAGTTAGAAAGTGAGAAAATATCGCGTGTGGGAGAAAATTTAAGGTTAAAAAGTAAGTACCTTAAGTTCTGTCGTCTCAATGAACCCAGTGCTTTTAGGATCAAACACTGAGAATGCTTCCTTGATGTCTTCTTTTTGCTTCTGTGTCAGTTCAGACAAGGAACGTCGTCGTTCGGGCATCAACTCCAGGGTTGGGGGTGATGGTATCTCGACGCTTGCAGCCGTGGTGTCCATTACCCCTCAAATATTCTTATTCTTCATTGACTGGGTTTAATTAATTCCGAAATGACAAGGCAAACGAGGCTCAGGTGAGAACTGGTGAAAGTTGACTTCTTGCGCTACGAATAATATAGTCTGGGCAGACTCTATATTGGAGATTTGGAAGTAAATATAGAGTCTGGGAAGATATTTGATATCCCGCCGAAGGTGCCAACTTAAAACGACAACTTGGGCATATTGAAGCTGGAACTTCTGCTTTCAGTTGTTACAAGATACCCCATGAACTAAGCAAGATGAGATAAATCGTAAGCAAATTACACGGAAAGCATCCCATTTAAGTCTCTCAAGACGAAATCACGCAGAATTCGCATAAATGTTTTGTCAAAGTAACTGCTATTTTACTTTGAGACATGCGTTGGAGGCTTGTAAGATCTTCTGACGAAAGTCAATTTCAGATAGCTGCCAACCAGACATTTTCCCCCCTCAGCGACTTGCAGTTTTGCAAGTCGAGAGCCAAGATCTTCCCTGACTGCGAATAATACAGTTCCCATGGGATGCACTAAAAACCGGGACCACTTTTCTTCCGGGACCCCAACGTTACATGTAATACCTCACGCCTCACGGGACCCAATCCTATGCATGCTAATACTGCCGGGTCCCTATCCAATGCATGGCAACGTAACCGGGACCCATCCCTAGGCAGGCCAATGCCGCCGGGGCCCCTAACTATGCATGCTAACGCAACCGGGACCCCTCCCTAGGCAGGTCAATGCTGACGGGACCCCTGCCTGTGCATGTCAATGCTACCGGGACCCCTGCCTGTGCATGTCAATGCTACCGGGACCCCTGCCTGCGCATATGATGCTACTGGGACCCCTACCTATGCATGTCAATGGTACCGGGACCCCTGCCTACGCGTGTCAATGCTACCTGGACCCCTGGTAAAGAAAAAATGCGCCTGGGGCCCCAAGTAAGGCACTGATACGTCCCAGACCCTTGGGAGGATACAAATTCGCCATTAAGAACCTTGCAAATGCACAAATACGCCACCGGGCCAATGAGATAATCGGTCGTCAACCGAAAATTATGTCACCACAAGCTCGTGCAACTTATTCATACGCCCATTGGTCAGCTGGCAACGGATAAATGCTCCACCCGGGTCCCCGGCACGATACGAATGCCTCACCAGGACCCACGTCACGCATAACACGAAAGCAAAACCCTAGTTAATGCACGTAGGGAATCGAGACTGTAGTGGAATAGCAGTAGCGATGCGCTACCTTGGTAGTGATTAACCGCAACCGCTCCTAGTCTTACCGCTGTCGCTACTACTTCACCTAAAGCCACTCCAAGAGTTGGTAGTGGTGTGTAAATGGACTCTACAACAGGCGGGCATTGTAAGTCGCGACTCTCACCGATTATCTCATTAGCTCGGATTTGATCGTGCAGCATTAAGTTAAAGAAATTCGTAACGTGTGCTGAACCGAAAGTAATTCAGGAATTAAATTGACTGTAATTCATGAATGAATCCCAGTGAAGAGCTCTTCACCATCTGCACAGCCCTTGAAGGAGCTGCCGGTATAAGATCTGACTGCACTGCAGCGCAAGAATAAGTAAGCACTGCTTGGAAATTATTTCATCCCTCCTGCATTGGCTGGGAGGAAGAATACCGACAATTCCCTAAGTCAGAAACGACCAGTTATACAGTAGCCAGGTGTAACAGACCATGAAAATCATTTCCAACTTTAACCCGTTCTTCAACGGAAGGAGAAATAAGCAACGTTGAAATGCAAACAGCTTCATGTCGACACCACATCAACCGCTAAACAGAAACTTCTACTGTGGAGAACGCTTATTAATATTCCAATATAATTTTCACTGGTCACATACAATAACAGGTATTACATGATTAATAAAACTAAGATTTAAAAACAGTAGTCAAGCTGCACCTTCAGCAGTCAAACTAAAGTATAGAATAAGAGCCCACCCATAACTGATTAGAGCAGACAAGTAGTATGCTAAAGATATGCATAATGAGAGTAAGGGCGCGCGAATGACGGTAGATTAGGAAAAATTCTGCATATAAAAATGTGGTACAACATTCGTATCTGTCCTAATGCTAAGAAACGCACCCTTCCACAACAATTTCCTTAGAAGCACGTACTATGTTTATTTAAAATTTTACCCGGTAATTAAGAATATGGATTAAAACGGGCAGCAATTGTTCCTAACAATGACTCAAACGGACCTAGGTCTTGATGCTGTACATTCCTCCGCCAGAGATACTCGGCTAAATGAAGATGCAAATCTTTCGCAATTCTTCCTCCTGTTTGCAATTTAGCCTTAAGTTCTTTCCATTTCCTTTCAATGGTTTGTGTGTTGGCACCAGTTTTAGGATTGGCAAAATTTTTTTTGAAGGCCTCTGGCGTCAATGGTTAGAGATATCGTTTACTACAATAGCACCACAATCCCTCCTATGCTTAAACATGGGCTAGCGGCGGCGCTGTGGGTAAAAGTTACTCGATGGCCCTTAACTTACTATATAGCTCAATGGGAGCCGAAGGGCCTAAAACCATGGAGTAGGTAGTTTCCATGGTACGGTAGTTTTCCATGGACAAACCTTTAGGTAAAAAACCATTTACTTCAACAATTTAGAATTTACTTCAACTTTGGTCCTCATGAGAGTTTATTTTTTCCAATTCATCTAAAAACTCAGACCAACAGTTCTATACAACCATTAAGCAATTCCAATTATGTTGCGGGGTAGCTGCGTACGTCGCGCTATCATTCGCCCCCATAAAAATTCCACGCAATTATGTCGCACGTAAACCCAAACATATACCGGCTATCCGCTCGCCCATCGGGCTCGTCCGCTCATCTACTTCGCATTGCTACTCCCGCTCCGGCTAGTTTTCTACTCCTGCACTGCTTCCAGTACATATCATTCTTTCCCTGGCTTTCATAAAGTTCGGACGTCCGCAGTCGCTTCCCAGTTTTTCTTTTCACATTCTCATTTTCATTCCTGTTTTACATCGTCATCTTTTGCACTCAGTTTTATTATCCTGAGCTCATATCTTACTGTTAACTTCAACTGTCTTGAAATTCTATATAATCCTTATCTGCCAGCTGTTACACCTTTTTTTCCACCATGAGACACTCCACTCAGAAACCGTTCGTCAAATCCAAGGAGAGCGTTCCAAGGGCATTGCTACCCTCAAATTTCTGTATCAGTGATGTGATTTCCTTGTTCCAGTTGTACAATCACTCCGGAGTGCTTTCCTTGTTTTGCTGTTTTACTTTCACCGGTTTCCGGGGCCAGTGACCAGTTATTGTGTAATGATTTTCCCTTCCCTTTTCCGGTTTTCCAGGCCATCATGGATTCTCTCGACATAGATGCATTTTCGCAGCGTCAATCTCACGTTCATTTGACCCAGGACAAAAGACAGAGGCATCTTTCCAGAGATGCATCCGTCACTCCAGATCAAGATTACCCGTCTCAAGTTCAAGTCGTCATCCCAAACGACAGAGCAGTCTAAGTTCAAGACGTGGAAATTATCCGGTCCCAGAACGACCAAGACTTTGACGAAAGTAAAGCCTTCCAGGTTTTACGCACGGGTGCGTAAAATTGCATTACTTCTAATACACATTTCCTCCCCTGTCCTCATTCCGTCGTTGTTTTCCCAAGTGCTTACTTTACTTACTCAATTTTTTCGCATTGCAGCCCAGGAGACATTAAAGGTTGCGGAAAATATTTTGTCCACGTTGAATGATCCTGCCTTCATTGATACACGTGAGCGACTTATTTCTGTGAGGTTTTATACAGTTGTTCCATTGCGGGTATTCCCCATCATACATTTTTTACCCTCTCAGTCGCCACTGCCATTGCTGCAAAAATGCCAGCTCCTGCGGACAATTCTGCTGCTTCTCAAGAGGATAAAGTTTCGCCTACTTCAGGCTCTAGATGACCACGGAGCTTTGAAGTCTCTGGAAGTTTCCCCTGGCTTCGACAAGTTGCTTAAAACCGCAAGTCATCAGCGCACCGTCATCACCGAGCTCCTCAACGACAAGGCCCAGATTGGATCCTTCTATATGAAACTAGACGGACGGCCAATATGCATCAAACCACGGCACTACCAGCCATCTCCCTTTTGCCATCAACTTTCTTAGTGTTTCTATCAGACGTATCTCATGAGGTTCTAATTTCTCCGTGAATTTCTCCCTAGGCTGGTTCGAGCTCTTCGGGCAACGATTCAGCGGCGGCTTGCAGAATTCCACGAGCACGAAGAGAAATTCGTTCGCTCCCACATTACCCACGTCCTGGCACAAATCCGCTCGAAAGCTATTGCTTCCGGCCTTCTTGAGCCTTCCTCTCCTCCTGAGTGTCGTCGTTCCGCTAAGCGAAGATTGAAAGAGGTTTTCAGTCACGAAGACCAGGAACCCAGTCCTTGAAGCCTCAGTCTGGCTTTGTTCATCCTTATTCTGCTAACATTAGTCAGCAATGTTCTTTGCAACCTACCTCCACAGGTTCTATTTCATTATTTTAAATTAATGTTACCCGACAGATACTTCTGTACCTTCTTTCGAACGGTTTAATTCAATAAAACCATTTACGTCAACCCAGCTATTTCAATTTCGCAAAACATCTATACGTATACATTTACGTCAATAATCTCAACTGCATTCGGTTCGCAATATCGCGAAATACCTCAACGTGCACATGTAGGTTAACCCGCCACGATTTATCTCATGAGTTTCCCACACACATGTATCTGAAACACCTTACTATCATCTTCACACGTGACGCTTATTAACTTATACTCGCACATGTCATTAACACATTTATCCTGATCTTCCCGAATCACAAACATCTCGCCGCGGTCTTTCTCAGTACCCTTCATTCGCGTACATTTGCATACATCTGTTTAGGAGTGCGCTCACTGATACGAACGAGTTTTAAACAAGATTCAACACCAACATACACTGGATCAAGTTATTCGCATACATTGTTTCGGAACTCAGGAATGCTAGGTGGGGAGGTGTAGTTTTAATATGCACCTGGCATTGAATCTTACAACCGAAAACGCCTTTCAGTTTCAGGAACTCATCCTCGCCGGAATTTTCATGCTCAGTTGGCAGCGCATCTTAAGAATTCGCAGCGAGATCGATATTCTCCTGCTTTGATACAGTTACAGTTGTGTCAAATGCATAACGCATGATTAGCAGGAACATATGAGTTGAACAATCGAGCTATTTTAAACTTTGCAAAAAACTATTATTTATTGATACCAAACTTAATGAAATTAGTGTGTATCAGACCGTTCAATTCTTACAGCCAATATCCGGCAGATTTTAATGGGCGCAAAAATTCCTTGCCGACGAACAACAACAACAACTGAATTGACAGCTCTTGCAATATTTTATCATATTTCTTTATCAGTTTATTACATTAACAGCATTTTTAATTGAAGGAAAGCTTTCATTTACCAGCTTTTACTTAAAACGGCGAGCCAGTTTGGTTCAAAGCTACAATTAATTATTTTCCTCAGCAAAAATTATTCGAACATGAAAAATCAAATGAAGTAATCAGTTAGGTTATTAAAATGTCACCATGTCTTCAATAGTCTGACAACAGTATAATCCCTCGAATAGTGTAAGCACTTAAGAAAGCGCCTACTGAAAGAACAAAGTATAAATTTTACACAATGTTACATTACACAATAATGACAAGTTCACGGTTCTGTTGTCGTGGTAACCGACAATGTTAGCGGATTGTCGAGTTTCCGGAGCAGTTTTAGCCGATAATTGTCGGGTTTCTGGTTGGGGAAATTTTCGGGTATCGGGTTTTCGGTAACTCCCTTCCTGTTCCCAACTGTACGACGATTGTGACGTGGGTGTCAAGAAAGTTAAACCCTCCCACTTGAACTTTTCCAGTTAAACCCTCCCACTTAAACTTTTCCAGTTAAACCATTCCGGTTAAACTATATGAGTTAAACTTTTCCAGTTTAACTAATCCAGTTCATTAATTCACCCGAGATAAATGCAAAAAGTTCTTTTGTTTAGCGCTATAACTCAAAAACACATGAACGAATAAAACTTGAACAAATCTGGCAACAGTGCATTCATGATAAAACCTTGTCTTACCTGTACAGTTGGGAGCAGGTATAGTTCTCACAGATACCCATGTTAAAAGATAGGGGATGCGTCCGGTAATGCAAATTGATTTTGCCTGACACACTACTGGCACCAGCCCTCACACCCAAAGGTGTGCATGAGACAGATACCTTTTCGTTTTCAAAATCAAATTGTTGGCGAAATTTTATCTACGCAAACCATGCTGGATTATGCTAAGGATTCTTTTGAAATGCTAGGGCAGAAGAATTCAGATATTTACTTACTGAATTGCTAATGCTTTATTGTCTTGATAATTTCTGCAACATTTAATGAATTTGCTACTTTAACCTGAACATCTGTGTTTAATTTCCATTTCGCAACTATATCTGATCGTTAGAACAAATTCCATGAGTCTGGTGTTACGGGTAGAATTGCGGGTGTGTAGTGCCAGAGTGAGTCGGACTATGTCGGCTAAGTAAAGAAGCACGTACACAAAGAGCAGCCAGCTTGTGTGGCTGTTGAGTAGGGTTCAACTCAGTGCAGGGTTTTAT
>VRMD01000981.1:0-19771 GCA_009872375.1 Sminthurides bifidus | reverse complement strand
TCATCCACTAATTCAATTCACCTTGCAGGTGTACAACTATCAGGTTGTTTAGCAAGTTGCAAGCGGTCTTTGGATCACGGTGGTGCAATGCTGCTTCAGCGATGACGATAACTTGTAACCAATCGACAGTTACTTACTGCCATCAAGTCTTCGGCTTAGGTACACCTGAGCACGGAAATCAATCAAGGATTGCACGAAGGAAAGCCTTCGTGGGATCATAATTCCTGCACAATGAAAAGAAAATAACTACCTTACATTAGCCCATTATGTGAGCATCGCCAGACGTAAATCAGGTCCTGGGAATGGACGCTTCGAGTACTTAAAGAGGTGACAGGGAGCTTTTAAAATGTTTCAACAGGTGCTTGGTGGTGATGATGTGACTCTTTGTTCGGTAGTGTTCCATGACATTTGCTCATGATTTGATCCTTGCCAATGTTGAGTGCACCTGTCTGTACATGGAGTTAGATCAGAGTCTCTCATTTGTAAACGTACAGCCGAAGGCAGCACGCATCTACTTCAGGGTGGCGGTAAATATATTTTCAAAATCCAAATTGTCACGTAAGCAAGACATGATAGAGATGACACCTCTTCTGCTATGCTGAATAGCGAAACCAATTAACCGATCCAACTTCCGGTCCCGAATCAAAATCAGGTCAAAAAATTTGGCGAAAAGTCAAATGTCAATACATATTCGAGGAGCACATCAGGTGAAGAGGACACTTGAACTTCAAAGCGAGGGAGATGAGAGAACAGGCAGGGTAAAGTACTACGCCCTTCACAGGTGCAAATTAAAGGTAGAGAATCAAGAGCATAAGATCGCTCATTTCCAGCTCATCTCAAGTAACATATTGCGCATTGATTGCTCGATGAAGTGACTGAAGCCTCCTGGCTTCAAATCAAGGATGCGAGTGCTAATTGACTCCATTTTTAGAAAGAGCTGAGACGAGGGGATGAAATTAATTTCTTCTACCCATGCTTTTAAAACAATCATCCACCGTGTAATTAAGCCTCAAAGGCTTAACGACTTAACACCGAATCTTTGTCATACCTTACATAGATTTGAAGAGCAGCACTAACCGAATCAACATGAGGATGAGAGAGATTCTCTCAGGCCTCAGAACGATGATGAGATCATATAAAAGTATGCCTTTTAGAACGAGTGAACAAGACACGATCCAGGAAGATTTATCTGAATGATGTACCTGTGAAATCACCTGAATAAGGAGCTGAAGAATCAGGTATTGCATTGTATGCATCAAAAGCGAGTCAGCAGCAGCTCTCTCAGCTTCAGCTTCACGTCTTACCACCTTATCTTTCTTACAAAAAGGAAGGAGTTATGAACACGCCTCCTCAGTGGAATTTTTACCTGTGTAATAAAATCATTGCGAGAAATTAAGCACACATTCCGCTTGTAATCAGCCCCGGGTTCCGTGCCTAATGAATGGAGATGGTGTGTACATGAGCAGGAATGGAGCAGTTTCGGTAACCACTACATAACTTCCATAAGAAAGATATGAAAGCCAAAGTGAAAAGATGAGAGCGATCCTGCACCTGGAACGAGACTGATTCAACTCTCACTTGCAACGGATTCGTCGTCTGCCTTTATACAAAGTTTATCTTGGTGAATCCACCTCACTGAGCATTAGGTATAAATGCAGTCCAAATTATTGGACTGCAAGACTTGTCCAATGGAACTTGGGAGCGTTCAGGTATAGAAACGAGAATGCTCCTAGTTAATTGTAACGGGACATGGAAGTATCAGATCCAAACAGTGAACACAAACTTATTCCTGTGTTCTAGTACACTTGCTACTTGCTTCTAAATTCTCTAGTTCGGCTGGAAAATTGGTCTTTGTGAAAGTATGGAGGCGAAGGTCCTGTCGTTCCCCCCTTCAGGAGTCCGTGTCAATTACGGTGGAATTTGGGATTCCGTTCGTTTGTAGAGAAAACAAGCTGGAATTCATCAGCATTCCTCTGATTCCGTCCCGACAGCCACAATACAGGAGCTAGAGACACACTCAACGATTAAGCAAATCCCATTCATCTCATTAGCATCCGGGCTGGATCACGTTACGGTATTCGGTTCACATGTTCAGAGTTGAAGATTGAAGGAGAGCCTGGCTGCCGAACAATCTGTGCAAGGGTTGCAGGAGAAAGTTTACCGGATTCACGGTAAACTGTTGTAGCTGCAGCTTATAAAACAATTGCTGAGACTGAAGGTTCGAGACAATGGCACTGATGGCAACTCAAGGTAGGGAGAGAGACAGACGACCGCGGTCGAGGACAGACTTGTTTGAGTTAGGGAAATCATTGACACATTGACGGGGCAAATGAGGGAGACACGGATTCGGTAATGAAGACCGCAGAGCTACTGCTGCAATGCTTCGCTTTGCTGCTGACTATGCAAGTACCGTTATTTTGCATCAGTTCCGTGTCTACAGCCGGCAGTTGATTGAGATAGTTGCAAATACCCGGTCGGAGAAGCAATGCTCCTGACTCACCGAACGGCGGGGAAAGTTGTTCGGAAAGTTAAGTTCAAATTGTGAGTGACATGTTATTTAAAGGCGGCGCTTGAATGGTCGCAATTTCTGAGAATCTGAAGGGTGCAGTCGAAGGAGAAGACACGGTAGTTATACGAACAAGCTTTAAAGTCTCGGGCTGGAAGTAGCCGATAACTTTTTGGTAAGTTGACGCAGTCATCGTCATCCGCAAACTATTTTGCTGTGGAGCTTACAATGTTCGGTTGTGTGCTTTGCTTGAGTCAATCACTGCTGTAGACTGGGAAAAGTAAATGTCTTTTGTGTAAACTTCTGATGAGCTGCAACACAATCCCGGGTGGAACGAGCGGCGACTGTGAAATTAAGTGAAACCGAAACGAAAATTAAGAGCAGACTGGCTCAGGACGATACAGTTTCCTTTACGGATGTCACAGTGAGTCATTCCGGCTCAGGTTTCTGTTTGCAGACGGACATGAAAGACGGAACAAGAACAATTTACCTTTACAAGGAAACTGATGGAGGGGAAACTTTACTTGGGCTTGAAACAACGAAAGATCAGCAGTAATAAAGCTTTACAAACATTCAACTTTGTCACTGAGGCGGGGTGAGGGGGTCGACTGGGTGCCCGGGTGATGCAAGGGGTTGTATGGGTGTCTTCTTATTCTACTGGAGGGAAGGGGGTGCAGCTTAAGTCGATGCATGGAAAGTTATGTAACAGTAGTTTCAGCGATAAGTATAAGTCAATTTTTTGAAATGTAAATATTCGCCTTGCCCGGAATGATAATGTAGTTACGTCTTGGCCGGCGCTGTGAACGAATTCTGTGTAAACGAAAATCGGCTTTTTAAACCGAAACGTACCTCCGGGGCATAACTTGAATGACAAAATCGTAGCAACTAATGAAAAATTCGGCTATTACTTACCCTTAATCACTAATTTTTAAGCCTTGGACCTAGATTCTATCCTACCATCAAATCTACATCAGAGCTGTAGCAGTTATCGGTTAAAATCCAGCTGACAACAAAGGCGTGTATTCCGGCTTCTAACGCCCCCGCCCCCATTTGTTCATAAGGCACTTCTTCAGTAATAAAAGTTAATGATCTTAGAATCAGTCATAGATTCAAAGCCGATAAGGACTAACCTTTACAAAGCTACTTCAGACTCCAGAGTTGGAAGCGAGCCTAATGAGATTTTTTAATTTCTCTCGAGTACAACAATCATTTTGTTACCCACTTTTTCTCACTCGTTTGCCGGCACGGGCTGACGGCCAAAGTTGAGCCCCGATCCGGTATCCTCCTTCCACATTTTCTTCCCTGATTCTCAACAAGAAGAAACTCCATGCCAACTTGTCCCTACAACTGTATTGCGTCATGTCCTTCAAGGCCCGAGTCAAAAGTTCCAGCCAGAAGTCTCCCGCCTGCTTCGGATTATTTAAGGGAAAAGTTATTTATTTTTCCAGCAAATGGAAACCGTACCGCCCACATCCTAATCAACGGCGGAAGGGAAAGGCGCCTCGGCCAATGTTATTCTATTAATTTTAATAAAAGTAGCCGCCCATAGTTTCCGATTCTCACAGAGCAACAACAGACTCATTTCTACCTCGTATTTCCATCGATCCCACTAACTTCAAAGCAGTCCTATTACAAAATCACCTCATGACCTCTCATACAACCCCCATTTTCCAAAAAGTGTCAACGGAAAAGTGATGTCCAACTGAAACAGAAGACAAGAAGGTCAACTCGCCGAATACCTGTTGAAAAGACGCAACGCTTGACCAACAGTTGACAGGAAAACAAATCTCGGCCGAGTTATTTACAAATGTGACCATGTTGGCAGGTTTGTAACCAAAAACCACGGGGAGGTTTTCTTTACACAATTGTTCAAATACCTGAACTTTCTTATACGTTACCTTCTGACAATCCCAGGACAAGAAGCCCAGACAGTTATTATTTCACCAAGAGCAGCAAGACCAAATACGTAACGTTGAAGCCGCATTGATTGCAATATTTACAGAGAATACACCCAAATTATTTAACAGCCCAGTGAGAGGGTGACAGTTAGCCCGAAATGAGAGAAGACAGAGATTACTCTAAGGATGAGACAGGGCTCCATTCCAATATTGTTGCCACGAGGGAGCCCTTTTCTTTTCAATAGCTTAAAGAGTATAAACATAAACGTTTTGGTGTATGGGAACCAGGAAATGTTTGGCATTTTTTCCAACTCGGTATTATACTAAAGGTGATCTGCGGGTTGCCACACGAGCAGGGCAGGGCACTTAAGGCTCTGACTCGTCTCTGGCGACTTTGGAATTGAAACAGGCCATGGGTTGCGTTGAACATGAGAAAAGTAAACTATCCTGACGCAAAACCGCGGGAGGTGAAAGTGGCTCTGACTCGTCTCTGGCGACTTTGGAATTGAAACAGGCCATGGGTTGCGCTGAACATGAGAAAAGTAAACTACCCTGACGCAAAACCGCGGGAGGTGAAAGGTTAAAAAGTGAGTAGGAACCAAGGGAGAAAATTAATTTGAATTAACCTACGTCAATTCAATTTCCTAACAGGGTACTAACAAACTCACTGTCTTTTATCGACCGCAGTGAGTTTTCCCATATTCTTCAAGTTTTGGTCCTGATGAGACTGAGGCTTTGATGTTACTTATAGGCATCAAAAGCCATTGACTGACTTGCGCTATTTAGCCTGTGTCCCATCACCAAATTTCAGTCCAGGAGTCCAGGCTAACAATTTTTCACAATTGCTTATAAATACCCTCTAATGTGAAGAAACCGGGAAACTCAAGTCCCCACACAAGTTATAAAGACAAACGGTGAAAACGACCTTGGGCTCAATATTTACCATTAGGAGACAGATAACCCTGACTTGGACGATCCCTTGGATCCATGAATTGAATGCATTACAATGCTGGTCACCTTCCTGCCCTGCACCTAGTGAAGGCGAGCCAAGGAAACAGATACTAATGACAAAGGACATGATCATTGTATATGATGCACACAGACGAGCTGTTTTCATGTTACTCCCTTTGTGGTCACTGAAATCCCCCTCGGAGAATGACACAGTCAGGGTCTTTTGGGTCTAGAAGGCTGGGCCCTCTATTCAGCTCTGATGTGCACCAAAGACCTTTTGAGTTTATTTGGGGTTTTGCTCTCAAAAGGAGCATCTTCTTGACTCTTTTCAGTATTCAAACTTTATAAACGGAGTAGGTTCAGACACTCATCAGAAACTTTGAATTCTGAAAGCGAGGATACTCACCCAAAGGAGCTATGCATAGCTAAGGTATCAGTTTCAGCTGCGCTACTTCACTCTTAGCCCTTACAGTTCCAGGACAGACATCAGGCAAAACTGTATCTCTTGGTCCGAAGTCAAGTGGCCAGGTTTCAGTAGCTAAGTGTCATCCTACCGGTACTTTAAAGCTTGGCAAAGTTGCATTGATTCCTACGTATGTAATACTCCATTAGTTTCACCGGGATTCAAATTCGAGATCTCAGTATCTCTCAGCTGTCCTATCTCTTCCAGTTACCTGTTGCCAACTGCACACCTTCCTCTCATCATTCCAAGTCCTAGAATCACCAAAGCCTGGGCTGGCAAGCATAGGCCATAGGCTGGCACTTTATCCAGCTTGCCATCGATCTCGACTGTAGGTCCGTTGCTCAAGTTGTGTTTACCGCTTGGAGAATAAACGAAATCTTTTGACTTTGCTCAAATAATTTGACGTGAACTCATTCCGCCTTTTGTTGCCTGTGCATTCATTCTAAACCTGGTTCCTGTTCCTCTCTTTCTTAGACTTTGAGGTACAAATGGTAACACTAAAGGAATGAAATCTTGTGACTTTTGAGAGAACCGTGTCTTTCTCTCGCATCGAAGCTTGGCTTGGTCATGCTATGCACAACTTCCAGTTTGACAAACACTCACTTCAGTCAGTTTCACTCCCAAAAGTTAACAATGAAAACTTTTCTAGTCATTGATAGTATTCTTCCTGACTGTACGTTCAGCAGCCTTTCTCTGCCATCTTAGGTAGATAGCCCGAATGTTGAAAATGTACCTTTGGACTCTTGGAAACCTTGTCTTTCTCTTGTTCAGAAGTATTTGGAGAAGCGAATGCAAAACCTGCTTGGAAATCTGGAGAAGCGGGCCAGAATTGAGAAGAAAAGGAAGCCTTTCCTTTGTATATTAGTGGAAAAAGATGGCTTTGCGTCCGTAAATAATGAGGTGCAAGCTGGCTGTGCAAAGGTGTGCGGTACGGTACGAGCCAAGGACCACGGAGAGGACCACCGGTTGCTCCCTACAATCACAACAATAGAATTTGAGAAGGTCTTTAAGGAGAAATAGCGAGATTGAATGACACACACTTCATAATGGGCCACTAATGTTGATACAGGGGGGAATAATGAACAGAAAGAACGACTACACGAAAATTCTTGTGAGTCACAAGTCAAAACTGTGCAAGGAACGTCTGTGGATTTAACTTAGGAATCGAATGCAGTGCAGCGTAAAACAGTACTACGACAGTCAGTTTCTAAAGATTCCAACATTTGCTTTCTTAAGAATGAGGCAACAATGGTCACAGACTGTTGTATTCACAGCTGCGATGATCATCCGTCGAATCACACGAGATGTGAGTGATTGCACCAAGGATTCAAATCCCAAAATGAACGGGAAATAAAGCTTGGCATTTTAATGCTTTCATTTGCAGCGAAGCAAGGACAAGCGAAATGAATTCAGCCAAATGTAGTATGCTACATTAGGCGAATCAGAAGCAGTTAACAAAGAAAACGTATATGATATGTTGTAGTTTGTATTGTGACTGTCTCTACTCATTGAAGCCTTTGCCTAGAGTCATTTTCTGATGAGAGCACTGCATATGGAAGACGGAGGAAGTTTGCCGGGAAGGATTTGAACGATTGTAGTCGGCAGCTTGCCGTAATGTTATGCATGGAAAGAGGTGGACACATGGACTGAAATATGTTACGATGTGAAAAGGTTGCATCTTTTTTCATCCGGCCTCAACTATCTTTTCGTAAGTTGGGTCAAGAGCATCCGTCAAATGTCATCTGGCCCAGCCCCATAATCAACTTTGGCCACGATTCAGCCAGAAAAATTGTAAATATATTTCCTAGCTACACCCCTCTCAGACCCGCCTGTTTTACAAATGTCTGAATGTACAGTGCGTAAAACTCTTTCTCCCAAAAGGAACATTCCATCTTTTTCTTTTTCCTCTCATAATGAAGAGGATATCGGGCAGTAGTTCACTCCGGTCTCCTTTTGTCTGCACCAGGGCAAGGGCTGGATAATCGTTTACGATAACGGTTAGAGGGAAAAGTTACAAATCCGACGCAAGACTGCATACAATCCCAAGATTTGATGCCGGGTCCAACATGAGATAAGCATAAAATACGATTTATTTTTACACGATCCTCCCACAATTTTTAAAAAGTCCGTCTCAATGCCCGTAACATAAAGTTTGTGACCTGCCAGCTTTAACCTGGAGAACCAGGTTTGCTGGGAAACTACCAGAATCCGAGCTTGGGAGCTCACCAGTCCTTGCAGTTATTTGTAATTTGTAACAGGGAGGAAGTCCGTCTACTCAAATGATGTTTATTTTGCATGGCCAGCTTTCCGTCTGAAATCCAAAGTGTTGTACGTGTTAACGAGTTAGTTCATTTAAATCCCATTGGAGTTAATTCCAAGTACCGAGGATTTTTGGATGCGAGCAACTACTTAGCAGACGCAAGCTCTAATTAAGCGTGTAAACTCCAGTTTCTACATCGGGTAACAACATTCTCTTCTGTGATTAGTGCAGGACGACCTGGTAAAATATTCAAGTATAAAGCTGCAGCACACTCACATCTCTTTATCTTCCAATGCTTCATGTTTGCTCTTTTAGAATTCCTCTCTCCACAATTCCCATAATGCTAAAGGAGTTAATGTAGCCGTGAGGTGAAATGAATTCCGCCTATGATCTTTCTCCATCTGAGGCAAAGGGAGTTCGGACAGGAATTCACGTAGCCGAGCCACGGGGTAAAAGTAGGAGTTGACTCGCCGAAAGCAAAAGATGGTGGAATCCGTAGTTAAACAAAGCCCGAGGATGGCTTGATTCATCAGCGGAGCCTCCGACCTGGGAGTTTGAATTAATGCTTTTCATTTGGCTCAAACGTTGAAACAATGCCATAGGCCGTGTACAAATGCTTTTTGCCGGCCCAAGTTACCCAAAGGTCCGTGGTATTGACACACCGGTAAGCAAGAATGAGAGGTACGTTGCTGGTATGTGTATTCATGAGGCAGGTAGAACGGTTAGGTAATGAAGTGAAAATCAAGTATTCAGACCCGGTTTCCCTAATGTGGATTTTATAGAGGGGTAGTATAGTAGGTGGAGGTGGAATATGATTTGATAATTTACCTTTATTGTTTTGTGGAGGGTATATATGCATTTTTAAAATTTTTGGAAAAAGTGGGAGGTTGTGTGTTTAAAGCAATCCCGCCTCTCGGCCCAAGTCCCTTTTAGGATAAACAAAGCTTTTAATTGTGGAGTCCAGTCCGCTAAATCATTCTCGGATTACGCCATTCCCATTCCAAATGCAGCAGGCTCCTCCCTCACTGATTTCACATGGCGTGGGATCCGGAAATGTGTCGGGGTTTGGATAGGCTCAGACATTGCATTTACGAGGTGGATCGAAAGGATTCTTCCACGTTCCACAGATTCGTTGACCTGAAGCTATTGCATGTGGCATATCATCGATTTGATACAATGCAATGACTGGAAGTCATGTGCCACAATGTAGTATGACCACTGGCACATGTGGAAGCCGTTCGTTATTGCAGGGGAGGGGGTGGGGTTTGTGTTCCAGATTTCGGGGGTTCACCCCATGGAGTAATTGAGGAATATTCGGTTTGGAAGATTAATAACATCCATAGGCTGGAATCGGAGGTAGCTAGTGCATTTGTATATTTTCATGAAATTATGAACACAAGAGGAAATTATTGAAAGAGGACTGACTGAAAGAGGAAAGTGTGGGAACTGGGACTTCGGGTCTCGATCTCGTTTACACAGGAGGCATGAATAATTTTGGGTGCAAACAAACAAAAAACTGCCGTGCGTCCTTTTCGGACTGGAAGTTACGTTGTGAGGTTCATTTGAATATTGGAAATCAAATAGTAATTTGAGTCGACCTCGGCTCGAGGCAGGAGTAATAACAGGAGTACAAGCCAGGGCATGGGGCAAGGATGGTTTTGTCGTGAGAGACACGTTGCGCGTGCACCAATTTGACGGTAATTAGAGCTAAAATACGTGTAATTCGAATATAATACCTCGGAGAGGATTTTGGGTTCAGGGACAAGAGTAATTACTGCAGGAGGATTTTGCTGCGTACGTGGCCTTGCCTTGCGGAAGCTGGAGGAGAGGGAAATGACTAGCGCTAACGCTATGCTAATGTTCTGCAAGTCAAGGCTGAGGGAGGCACGAGCCGAGGGTGGGGGCTGGAGGTCTGGAGGATAACAGCTCTCTGGTGATATTCTCATAAACCGTTAGTTATAATTATCCTGTTGACTAAAAGCGTGAAAAGTGAGGCAACATACCCGTGGATCATTAATGCAGATTAGGGAAGATGCATGAAGATTAGAACGGACGACTCTAGCTTCCTCTTTTGTATTCAGAGGTTAGCACAGATGAGGAGCTGTTTCCGGTCTCGCAATCCTGTGATCGTGTATCGTGAGTGTCACAAACTGCTGGAATTTCTGATTAGGTGGGAGAGTATGATTGTACATGCGACCGGTATCCGTGTATGGGATCAGAGGATCTGTACGACTAGATGTTATGAGATGAGAGCAAAAACGTTAGTATTACAGAGCGAATTGTAGCTTTTGAGGATTACTGGAATTTCGTTTTGCTCCTCGCACAGAGCTGAAATTGAAAAATTACCTTCGCAGGTAGCCATAGAGCACGTCTCGCCACCTAGCTGAAGATTGAGGAAGTGGGGAGGTGAAAGTCGGCTAGTTTCTAGCAACTTTCACGAGGAGTGACTTCCCTTCGCTTTCGTTGGAATTTCCCTGTGTACTACCAAGTAGTCTTTGTTATTCGGTCCCTGTCACAAAGAAACTGACCATTGGGCAGTGCGGTTCAAGTTAGGTGAATTATCTGTCGAAGTCGTTGTCACACAAACCTTGGAACGCATTTTGAGCTACAATTCCTAAAGAGTTCAAGTTCTTGCCCGAGCCAAAAACTATGCCATGAGGGAGTTGATCGTTGATGATGATGAGAATGAGCAGTGTGAAGCTTGCCTTGAGTTAATTTGGAGCTTTTTTATACGAGCTCATCCAACGTTTGTGATGGGCGTGGCTTTGCTGGAGCTTCTCACACCCCCTGTACTTTTAATTACGATTTATTTAATGCCTGAAAAGGATATGGTCTCGAGAAGAGGCAATCTGGCAAGCCACCATTTTACAAGGATTTAGAAGATATTATGAAAATGCTTCTTTTTGTTGCACTGTCCAAAGGCTTTTACCCATGAATAAGCCAAGGGCCTGGTGCTACAGAATGCAAACAGCTAGTGATTGCAGTCCCTGGAGCGATTTATCTTGCTCCACATTAGTAGTTGTAGTTATGGCTTGAAGAGCTTGTCATATCATGAATTTTATTTTTTATCATCGGAACGACAACATGTTGCCCACTCACTTGATTTGTGGTTTCATTTCCAGCTTTTTTTCCCTTAAAACCACCATAGTAATCGTCCAACTCATCCAGGTAGATGGTGAAGTGCCTTGAGCGCTAATTATAAAACCACCAAGTCCAGATCCAGGATGGTAAGCCAACTGGCAAGCCCTACCTAGATACAAAAGAGCTGAAATAAAAACAAACAGAACAAGCTAATAGTGACAATAAGTACAGAGACATTAGATCGTAGCAGTATGCTAACTGCGATCATTTAAATGAACGAACAATTGAACCATTAATCTTGGGATGATTCAATTGTCTTTGATGGTTTATGTGATCTGTAGTGGATTGCCTTAGCGACAGATTGTCTGCATGTGAATGTGAATGCGAGCTAGTACTTGCAACAAAAACATGGCTTCCGAACAAACTACGGGCCTTTGAGACTGAAACAGCTGTAACGTTATTGTGTCATTTAGAAAATACCTTTCCAGCCCTTCTGCAATGCGTGCATCGAAAATTTTACTATTTTTTGGATTGTTGCTTTGTAATTTCCTTTGTATCAACTGCATACTTGAGGAGGTAAGGCTGAGGCGCTTGAAACTTGATGTAGCAATTGCAGTATTAGATACGTACATCTACTTATACTTTTGACTCTGTGATTAAGCTGGAATTGGAAAGAATATTCAATGAAACGGATGGACTAACCCCGGTACTGACACCAGGGAGTAGCAGATCTACCGTATCTAATCATGGGGTAAGTCCATCATCCGAAAGTACAGTTTATGGCCCCAGTTGCCATGGCAACTTAATTGACGAATGAAATTGTATCTACAGGCTACCAAGAATCTTCCAAACATTCTCATGCGGAAACAAAAAGTAGAAAACAGTGATCAGCTAGATCAACCAGTAAATCTGGACCCACACGAATGCGTCGACACGACTTTCTTTCACTTGGGGATGTCTTAAATCCCATTTTCCAACTGCTGACAACTTGAACGACATTCGTCAATCTGACAGTTGCACCTGGAATTTCATTGTAAATTGCATGCTTAACCAATGTGAAACTTCCATCTGTCCTTGAACTTGCCTAATCAGTCGAATATTTGTCGGTTTCAGGGAGCAGAAGCTTGCATACCACAAGTATCCTGTCCGGGATTCAACTTGCCTGACAACTGCAAAGATTTCTACATGAGTATTTCAGATGGTAATGGCGGTTTTGAGAAGTTTTGTGCCAAAGACGGTCCGAATCGCGTAGTGGCATCTAACTCTCTTCGCGACCTGTACATTCGACTGCTAGGGGGCAATTCCCCGAACGTGGTCATTAACTGCACTGTTGAATGCACCCATCGAGGGGTGGGAAATCCTTTGAAAAGGACCTTTAAACCGAAAAAGCACAAACGTTGCTGTAAGTTGAAACTGTCACAAAAATCCCGTTACCGAAACAATTTTACACTTTCCCTCCATGTTCTTCGGCAGCTTGTGGAATCCGCTCCAAAGCGAATAGGATTGTTAATGGCTACAGGGGAACTAAGTCCGAGTACCCTTGGCTGGTTGCCGTGGTTGAAGCCAAAACCCGGCAGCCATTTTGTGGAGGTTCCATCATTAACGACAGGTTCATCCTAACGGCGGCACATTGTTTCAAAGGAAAATACATGGACTACCGCCGGGTGCAATTCCTGGCGCAAGCTGAGTTGCTGGACGTTACTCCGAATACTGGCGTTACGTGAGGCAGCTCAGCTCTTACGTTTAACAGAAACTGAGTAAATGTTACGCAGGTAAATCAAAAGAACACGATTTCTTGCCTATGCGATTGCAGAAACATGAAAGCGGAACCGTAGATTTTACTCGCCGGAGGAACTAGCAAGAGTAGACAAGGGCAACGACACTATACGATTCAGCATTGAGGAAATATTTATACATCCTCTCTACGTTTCGGAGTAAGTTGCCGATAATTGCGTTAATCGTTCTCGTAGATTCGCGTTTTCGAGTGAGGGTTTGAATTTGGCGGTCCATGTTTAGAACGAACGATTTTGACGTTGCCCTTGTGAAGACCGTTGAAACGATCAACATCAAGTCGCCCACCTTGGTTCCAATTTGCATGCCGCCAATCAAGCAACACGGTCGAACATTCGCGAAGGAGGTGGCCATTGTCGCCGGTTGGGGTTTGCAAGGCCAAGAGGCGGAGGGAACGAGCCAATCGCTGCAAAAATTGAACATCACCGTTTTTTCTCCGAAGGAATGCAAGCAGTTTTACAGCAGCCGGGTGAACAAGAGGATGATGTGCGCTGGTTACGCTGCTGGAGGAAGGGATTCGTGCATGGTTGGAAAGATTTTCGGCCTTGAGATGAGAGCTGATTGTTCAGAATTTAGCCTAAGGTTTTTCAGCGGTATGAAATTATTTTTCAGGGGGATAGCGGTGGTCCTTTGTCTTTGGAAACTCGAAAAATTTGGATGCAAATCGGCACAGTGTCCTGGGGAGAGGGATGTGCTCTAGCGAACAATCCCGGAGTCTACATCTCGGACAACGGGTAATTCTTTTGCTACAGAGCGTTGAGATTGTTGATATGGTTACCATTAGCTTGTTTTCGGGTCTAAAGTGTTCGGGTATTTTTTGTGCTAAAGAGGTGAGCCAATGGATCAATCACATCTCTAACTTACATGGCGCTACCTGGTGTGACATTCCACCACTATTGGATGGTAAATTGGGGTGACGGATTCTCGACGTTGTGGAAGATTAAGCGTGTGAAAAGATGTTGTTCTCGATACAACAATCAGTTTCAATTTTACTTAATATCCTAAAACTGAGACATTTTGCAAACGCATGAGAAAGAAGCCTGTTCGCAAATGAATCATTTCGCACTACTGTTAGCAACCTCATTTAATGTTACAGCCAATCACTCTCACCATTCGAACATTAAAACTAACACGTTCAGAAACAGTTACAGATCCAAACGTTAACTTGACATTCCTTGAATCTGTTAGGACCATCGATAACACTGTTTCATTTCCATTTTGAGTCTGTAGCAAATTAGATACTACAAACATGAGCAAGCATTCTAGTGTGGTACTCGTACATTACTTTTTAACGCCGAAGATGGATTTGGTGACCATTAATTAGACTGCTATCCACACCTTGTTGAATCTGATGACCATTGATAACATTTTGACCATCTCAATTGATTTGGGTTTGATGACCATTGATGAGACTGCTGTCCACACCAAGTTGAGTCTGATGACCATTGATAATATTTTGGCCATCTCCATTGATTTGGGTTTGATGACCATTGATAAGACTGTGGCCATGTCCAAAAATTTGAGTTTGGTGACCGTTGATGACACTTCTGCGCGTCTTCAAGTTTTTTACAGGACGACTGCCGCGAACGGGGAGACCATGGCCGACAATTTGATCGGTGTGATCGAAAACCGATGGATCTCTAGGAAGACCGCGTGGGTCTGGTGTAATGACACTGGCGGATCGCTTAAACTTATCCTTCGACTTCGACACTAGGCTCGCTTCCTAATTAAAGAAGTTAAGATTGTAAATCAAGGAGCTAATACATTGATGGAAGAAGTACTCACGAGGACATCATGGATGGTCCTGGTAAATGTAAACTGTAACTACTGTACGCAGTTAGTGATTAAAGTATTCCGACTTACCGTAGAAATGGCCAAGATGGCTGCCAAAAGAGAGATGATGGTGAAATGTTTCATTTTAATTCTGTGAAATGTAAAACGGAAAATGCACAATTGATTTCTAGCTTTTATGGCAAGTTACAAGAGTATGATCATTTCGTAGCAAAGCCGTCTACTTTATATACTATTGTTCCTGACTGTTGAACACCGCAAATGAATCGTTAGTCCCATTTCCCGAGAAAAATGTCTCCAACGCATTAAAAACTAATAAAGTGGCTACCAATCAACGCTAACTGAGAAAATCCCTCCAGTGAGAGATTCGAAACATGCAAGATTTGGCGCGGTCATCTCTTCCTTGTAAGCATCACTTACGTTCGAAAAGCGTGGCGTGTAGCGTCATAACCCTGTAATAACTGTTTCTAGTGAGAGATTCGAAACATGCAAGATTTGGCGCGGTCATCTCTTCCTTGTAAGCATCACTTACGTTCGAAAAGCGTGGCGTGTAGCGTCATAACCCTGTAATAACTATTCGCAGAAACGGCTCGTGCTGTAAGCATTGCTGGTGAATTTCATAACTCGTGCCGCCATAGTAATCTAAAACGGTATTTAAGTAGTTTTAAATTACTTCGCGATAGCTCCATGTGCGACGTCGTATTAATTACTGCAGGAATCCCAAAGAACTTATCACATTACGTGCCNTAGTAATCTAAAACGGTATTTAAGTAGTTTTAAATTACTTCGCGATAGCTCCATGTGCGACGTCGTATTAATTACTGCAGGAATCCCAAAGAACTTATCACATTACGTGCCAGAGAAGAATAGTTAGAAAGAAATGATTTGTGCTGTCAATGGTCTGGTATAGGGCTGTGCGGTTGACGATGCAGTAGTTGCATCTAAAAGTATTTAAATCACAACCTTTACACTATCTAAAACGAGCGAGAGCATACAAAAGGTCATCGCTCATTTTCGCAATTTGGTTCACCATCCTTAATTTGCATCCGTTTCTCTCTTCAACACAATAATTTTCGGAGATACATGCATCGGCTTGTCATTTCCGCTTCAAAGCTAATGGCTTGAACAGCTGGAGCAGAACACTTACGTTCAACTTGACAGAAACCTCGTCATGAAACGTGACATCAACAAAACTTGTCTCTCAATATCAGGAGAAGTCTCTGTTAGAAGAGACGCAGACATTGCCTAGTAAGAGTACCCAGGTCGGTGAGGAGGATAATACATTGAGGAATATCAATGTATTATCGATAGTGGATCGATTGTTTGAAAGAAAGCCTGTGTGTATGGAACTGGAACTTACATTGATGATGAACGTTTACCTAACTTTGTTATCAATGCCCAAGGTCAACCCAATTGCAGCAAGAGTTTGAGGAGCTAAAAGCCATCAAGGCTCTCTGTATTCTCTCTATCATGCATAATTCTAAGAATTATGCATGTAAGTGGCAGAAACTAACTATGCATAGAAAAAATAACCATGTGGTCATTTTAGTCCTGTTCTGAATCTAAGGACGTAAACGAATTGGGAGTGAGCGCTTTAAACATGAGCCATACGGCAATACGACCGGTGCGAGTGAGTAATCTCGTGCTTTGACGTTCCTCTTCCCAAACAAAACATTGACCTTGAGAGAGTGACTCACCGTTGCATGCATGCCAACTACAAATTCGATACCAACGTTCGTTCACTCACTCAAGTTCCATGAGCAAAATCAGCCGGCAACCACCTACACTCTCACTAAAAGTTCACCTTCAGCTGTATTTTGCACATTTTACCGGTGACAGCCCGAGCGTAAAGAAGCGTGCGAATCTGTTGCAGAGGATTTTTTGTGCTCTGAGATTGTATACAGCGTAAGGTAAGATTAAATTAGTAGTTGAAATAACTTGTGCTACCGATTCCTAGCAATATTGCACAAAAATTCGTATTTGTTTTTTACAGCTTGGTAGACTTACATGTTGTGTTCTTTTCCAGATTCTTGACTTTCACTCAGAAGCCATGGCTTCAGACATCCTCCAGTATCTCCAAGGTCCAAATCCCCGGGGACAGAAATGGAAACGACTGAACCAGTTCCTCAAGGAAGACACACCACCCCAAGACTTAAAGTCCCTTGAGGCTTTCTTGCTTCCCTTCAAAGGAAGCTACTTCGAACCTCTCTTAAGCACCAAACTTGCCAAGAAACACAGGTGCAGTGACCTGGTGATCAAATTGCTGAAAAGCCCCAACTGGTCAGTGGTCAAGGCTGCTGCCCACAGCCAATGGATGTTTGAAGGTGACGGAAAATTTGCAGACCCCGCCTTCGTTATCAGCTTGTTCCAAGAGATCTCCTACCAGTGCCGGCAGTTGATGATACACCGAATCAAGAAATATGTCACAGATTCAAAGAAAATTGACGAATTTTTCCAGCAAATCAGCACGAAATATGGATTTATGGAAGCCCAAACTCTTCTCATAAATACAACAGATGAACAATTCCACAGAATTACGAAAGCTCGACCCTGCTCGTTCAGCGATAAGAAACTCTGTGCAATATTTGACAAGGACCCGGAATTCGTCCTCCATGAAATGAGACACAATGCGCGTCCCTACGTTAGCTATAAACGTACGTACAAATTGCTAGCTTCGACGATGCCAAAAGACTTTTTGCAACTGATAATAGACAAGAGTCCGCATTTCGGAGGTTGTGGGAGCCTGGGCCGAATACTAGTAAAACGGTTGTTGGTCAACTACCAAGAGTTAATATGCAAGCAGGCTCTCAAGTTCCAGAAACTCTTGGGCAGTTACCGGAAAATTGTGCGAAGGATCCTCGGCTGGGAAAAATACAAACTGTTTTTGCGAAACATGTTCCCATCAACAGATACGTTTTTCCTTACAAACGAACAAGTTGCTTACTCGGAAGTCACAAGTGGCGAAAGCCACATCACGTTTTGGCTCCAAGATGAATCGCGCCAACGGCGGTACGAGGCATTATGTGAGATATGCCTGGCTATTACCGGATTCAGGTTTGAGGACTGCTGGGAACGAGTTACCCACGAGATGCTGCTGGCAATACCTGGAGAGCACCGAGACGCCATCATAGACAAGAAACTTGAGCAAGATGGCGTGCATGAAACTAGCTGGACTACCATCAAACTAAATGAGGGCCCCGAGGGCCTATTTACCTGGTACGGGAAGGCCTTCACCTTGTGGCAAGGCATGAGAGGAACTGAAAGGTCCCAGGAAGAGCTGAAAACCCTGCTGTTCAACACCCACAATTCGACAGATCGAGCGCGAATACTTAAAATGTTGCTGTTGTCCTGCATCGCGAATGAGGATGAAAGTAAACTTGTTTCCGCCATGGACTTTGCCATTAAGAGGTGCCGGAACGATGCAGAACAAGTTCGGCAAGCAGTGGGCGAGGCCCTTGGGTTCCTTTTCCGAAATGTGAGTTACTTGAAACTCTTTAGCCTGGAATTGTGGAACCGGATCCTGGAATTTGATGATGTACAGCAGCTATATGGCGAATCGCACATTGGTAGGGATGAGTTGCTCCTATTTGGACTTAAAGCAATGTTTGAGCACAAACTTGAAATTGAACCCGTGCTACGAAGGTATGGCAAGCCGAAATCAAGTGAAGATGAACACTATTTTTTCGATAGTTTGTATGCCACTTTGCTAGCTGACCGCTATCGGGAAATGATGTTCCGACGATTCAAGTTTTCCCGCGAGGAACGCCATCTCATCGTGTCCAAGTTAGTCCCAGTATTGTGGCAAAATCGTAAATCTTCTGACTGCGCTGAAGGGGCTGTCCATGCCTTTCTACGATTCGTGATGGACTGGAACCGAAAGTGCAAGCAGTGGAGGATCAGGCTTGAAGATTATCCGGTGGTGATTGAACATCTGAAGAAAACGGACGCGGATTCAACTTGGTTCAACAAGCCAGTTTGTTCCTCGTCCTATCTTTTGAACTTGACCAAATCTCGAATTTATAACGACAATAATGCGTCTGAATGCGTCATACGCCTGTTCGGCCTGATAAGTCGTCTGAAAACCGATCCGGAAAGCCTAAAGGGAGATTTCGATTGGTTGGGACCTCTGCTCGATACGTTTATCTCATGTGTACCAGAATACGTCCGAGTAGCACAATTCCCTACGTGGGAACCTCGACTGGCTACGATTTTCAGACAAGTGTGGAAGGAACAGGACTATGATTTCAACAAGAGGCTTGCTAACAAGTGCTTGGAACTGTTATCTGAAGTGAAAACCGGTGAAACCAATTTGGATGAAGACGCACAAGATGGCGACGAAAACATGAGGGCTATCAGCTACCTCATCATCCTGTCACAGGTTCAAGATCCGGAAGATTATGCTGAAACCGTTCAGCCATTGTTCCCAAAACCGTCGGAAGTCCAGACAAAAACGCGCACTTTGTTTCAAAAAATGAAGGGTATTGGTTGGACACTGAAGATGTTGCCGAATTCCATGGACAGCTTAAATCTCGTCGAGGAGCTATGCAAAGGCGACTTGCTCCAATGCGGACTAAACAGCTACTTAAAACAAGCCGAGAGGCATCCAGTTCCTCATATTACGCCTTATCTTGCATCGAAATACTTGGACGGCCCCGTCTCATTTCGGAAGCACAACATCCGTCTAACCTTCCGAATTTCGACGACCGCTGGACGTCTGGAAATGGCCCGGTCTCTCATGGAGTCTAAGGCTGAAGGAAGTCAGAATGCTACAATTAGGCTGGAAATTTTGAAAATAGTGTGCGAATGTCATGTTTCTCAGCCCTCGTCCGAGTCTTGGGAAGCGTTTAAAGAATATTTTCGACGACTAAAGCAGGAGGAGTTTGGACCATGGATGGATGTCATTCGATCACAGTTTCTGGAACTACCAGTTGATGATCTCCGAGCCTTTGTGGAATTCTGGATGGGGTGCGTGGAACAGCTGCCAGCTCGTCCCAATGAAGTCTTTGAGTCGTTCCTTCGATTCACTAGTG
>VRMD01000980.1:0-19777 GCA_009872375.1 Sminthurides bifidus | reverse complement strand
ACCAGTAACAATGTTTCTGGAAAACCAAAAGTATCAATTCTCATAAATTCTCAAACATTAACTTTGAATGCAAGTTCAACCGAATGCAATCATTTTTAACTTGTAGTACTTACCTCAATGCATTCTGCCTGTATCCTACCAAATCTTTTGATTTGCATGCGAACAGTTGCAAATTTTAGCCAAAATTTCGGACAGCAAAACTTTACGCAGTTAAGTAACTTTTTTTAAATACTTCGACTGTTGACTTTGTAATTGTGCGTAATGTTAGCAGACTATGAGGAACATTGGAGACCGTTAAATTAGCAGATAACCTTATATGCTGTGCTGCGGTGGCTTTGCATTGCATTGCAGTTCGGGAGAGAACGCATACATATACATAGATATGTGTCACGCTCTCCATGAAAACCGAGAAGGTTTCGTTTCATCCCCCACTCTTAAAATGCATAATGATGAGGGTGCGATGCGAATTGCGGCTGAAGAAAAACGTAAAAGGAAAATGGAAACAGCAGGCGTTACTTTAATTGCTTTCTTTGTTTCCTATGGCAAGAGGCCGTTGCCTATTATGACTTTCACTATGCCAAAAATTTTCTTTCTCTCTCAATGAGATGCATTTACCTGCACTTAAACAGCAATTACATCACTTCCAATACTGGTTTGCCAACTTTACGGCAAGTTAATTCTGGAGCGAAGCCTGCACTGCTGTCTTTGTCATGCCTGATATGTAAGTAGTGTTTTGTTAGGTTGAGAGCTAAGTAAATTAAATAAACGCATGTTTGTCACAGGGACGTTGATTTAAAGCCCGTAATAGAAGGATAGATTTGAAAGGTTTTACTGTTACATGCATCTAATGGAATGATAAACATTTTAATAAAAATGGTTAAGATCACTTTTATTGCATTTAAGTTAGTCATAGTATCGTTTCGCATATTTTCCTGCTGTTGGCGCAACAGAGCGCATAACAGCGTCCATTAGACACTTTTCACAATCATTTACAAATGCAATTAAAACGTTAGTCTTCCACATGGACTTGTGCATTAGGTTTTTGGAGCGTGTTTACAAGAAACTAAACAGCTTAAAGAACTTGTTGAGGATCTACCTCTAATGCAAACGAACGATATTTCCTTATTAACGTAGCAGATATTCTGGGTTATTAACACCTAAATTAGCACCACTTATGTTAAGAACTAAAGAAAATATGATTGTCACAAAATTGAATGTATACAATCTAATGCTAAAGTTTATCAAGCCAGACATCCTTAGTCATGTACTAGTAACCATTTTAAGGTTCAGAAGGCTTCATAGCTTATGTGCTAATCAACGCTATGTCTACGTTGAACTTTTCTTCTCTAAATACTGGATCTAAGGCACCCTTTCTCTTGTGGACATTCCGGGACTCGCATTAGTCTATGAACTGTTACTAGTATTACAATTACACGAGGCTCGCGTAAGCGTAGGGTAGATTACAACTAATATTTGATTAGATCAGAATAAGATTTAAAAACATATAAAGCTGTAACAGTGTGACTGCCGTGAAATCTTCAATCCTGTTCCGAGTTACCGCTTAGTCTGTAAAGTCCTATGTTATGTTTAAAAGGCAGGGTTCATAATCATTAGTTTCATAAGTTAGTGATTTTTATAAACTAAGTATTGCTACGTGAGCTGTCAGGCCGTATTCCAGTGGACGGAGCAGGTGTGAATGACTGAATTTCTTCGAGAACAAGTCCTGCAAAATGATACAATTATGTTACAACATAACTTCAGCTCTTGCTTGTAAAATTTTAATACACAAATAGGGCTCTACACTCAACAACAGTAAAAGGACTCAAATTCAATCCAAACAAGTAGTGACCGGGCGCGAAACGGAAGTAAAGGCACTTACTCTTCCACGTTTCCGTGGGAGCCTCCATGTCTTCAAACGACTGGTCATATGGCAATGAAGTAGGCTCATCAGAAGCGTCAGCATACTGACTGACGTATGGGTGGCTGAGAGCTTGCTCAGCAGTAATACGCGTTGAGCTATCAAGATCCAGCATTGCTTCAAGCAAATCGATTGCTGCAGGTCAAGGGAGAATGCACAACAATATTAAGGATTAGATATTAATCGATGTCATGCAGTATACGCAAGTTAAGGTCTTTCCCCTTCGATTTAAAACTTTGGCATACCTAGAGGATTACATCCTTTAAATACTTCTTTGAAATCTTTTTTCTGCATTGGTGGTAAAGACTTGATATACACTCGAGCCTGAAATTCAAGTTCCGTTCATTACTTCAAGCTTCAAACTCATGGCATGACCTTTAACTGAATCAGATATTTCTTTATCTAATAGATCTTGGTGAGTTGATTTATCTCACGGCGTACCGGCTCGGAGGAGATTTTTTCTAAAATATTGTTCCCAGGCTTCCCAAGGAGTTCCATGATGAGATTCAGCTGATTAATATCTGTAATATAAAATAGGATGTTTGCGAATAAAAGCTTTTCTGTGTAAAACATGCACCTCAAATGCTGCTCTGAACAATGTACTTACGATCTGATCCAGGAAATAGCGTCTTCCCGGTCAACAGCTCAGCCATAATGCATCCGACAGACCAAATATCAACACTTGTATCATAGTGCATCCAGTTCAACATGATTTCTGGAGCTCGGTACCATCTAGTCGCTACATAGCCCGTCATTTCCGTCTCGGTTGGTCTTGCCAGTCCGAAGTCTAGAATTCTCAGCTCGCAATCCTCATTCACTGCTATGTTGGACGGTTTCAAATCCTGAAATCCAACCATTTGAATTTTATTTGAACCGCGTTGAATGCAATTCCAATTGCCCACGTGTCAAAGCGCGATGATGGTTGTTTGGTAGGCTTACGAGTGATTGGTATATAGCGCCTAACTTGCAGATGAGAAGTGGAAATAGTGCAGGATCCACACTGGAAAATATAACTTGAGTGCTTACCCTATGAATTATTTTTGCAGAATGAATATATTTCAACCCTCGAAGTATCTGATAAACCAAAAACTGCACATGTTCATCAGACAGCTTCTTGGGTCTTGACGATGTTGTTCAAGTCAGCTCCCATTAACGGTGTCACAAGGTAAACATCAGTGATATTGTCATCTTCATTCGGAGTGAACACATCCAACAGGCAAATAATCTGCATGCAACACCGAAAACCGAATTAATTAAGTTCTTTCATTGTTACGTTTCTTCCCCTCCCAGTTCATACTAGAATCTTCAAATCTTACATTTTCATGATTCATATGTTTCAGCATTCGCAGCTCCCTATACGTTCTCTTAGCATGTGTAGAGTGATTGAAAGGGTCTGGCCAACTTCTTAATTGCTACTTTCTCACCCGTCTCGGAACATTCTGCCGAGCTGTAATGCACAACATACACCTTGAGGTTAGTGAAACATCTTTAAATACATCATAGTAACTAAACCATTTCGTTTTCCGCAGTTAAATAGCCACATCTTGTCATCCCCCGCAACATTTCTCAGACAGGTTTATCAATCCATTAATTTCAAACTTACCAAACTTGTCCATAAGCTCCTGATCCCACCGGCGTAATATTTTTGTACTTAACTGGCACAACCCATTCCGTCTTATTTAATTCAATCTTGTAAAACCCTTCCTTCACCATTGTAACGTCACACGTGCAAACAAAAGTAACCCTAATCAATCACCACCTGATTTCTTTTTCCCTGTGTATCGCTCCGATTCCAATATCTTCATAAAACATAGCTCCCAAACGGCTGATTAAAATTTACTTTTTAAACTACCCTAACTATAATACTATAAATAGTAAAAAAATGAATCAAAATTAAATATTTTCAAATGAAAGCATAATTAAAATAGAAAGAAAATTGATACAGGCACAGCCGAATTCGCGCATAAACTTTGCTCCACGCGCATCACATGAGTTTCTCAACAGGCCCGCTGCAGCTGTTTTACGTTTACACCTTTAACTCGGCCCATCCCGAGCATGTACCTCACTAAACTTGTGAGGGAAATGCAGCGCAGCACCGCTTCCAACTGTAGACAATGAAAATACATTTTCGTCTTGACAAGTGCACATTTACTTCGTTCAATGTTACGGCTTTGTGCATCCCAAATTTAAGAATAGACACCGAGCACAATGTTTACAATCCATTGGAATTACATAAGGAGAATGAGGAATCCCTTGCAGTCAACCATCGGCCGGACACATTATCCTGATGCAATATTAGAATATTCCCCGAACAACAAATACTGCTGGACCTCAATATTTTGTGGTTAATAAAGGTTGCCGTGTTATTTAGCAGGGAACGGCAAGTCAAAGAATTCGCCGAGGTTTGACTCGTCTTTGCCTTTTAAATTCGCGTATATTTTATTTTCTTGAGTGAGTGGTGCAATGCAAACCGTAGGAGACGAAGAGTTGTTCATCCTCTTGAAATATTAGGATCCTGTTAAATGAAAACGAGTGTTTGAATGGGATTCAGCAAGTGCATCTTCTTGTTCTTTATGGTCAATAGCTGCGGGTTGTGTGTGCTTTGCCAAAAAGCCAAGTTATTGCGCTAATAGTGAATTGTGTCTATAATTCGGTTTTCCACTTGAATTTCCTCGGTGTAATCGCAAGCCGGAACTACAGTGTGTGCATAATATTTGTCATTGCTAATCCCGTTAATAACCTTTCCAATTTTCTCAATCGAGAATCTGTTTTACGAACAGATACAGCACAAATTGTTGCTTGTTGTCTCGTATTTAATTCGGATAGTTAGTTAAACGATCGAATACTATTGTGTGCGGTGATTTCTAAATTTGTTCTTCAAGGGATATATTCTCGTGGTAGATCCTTTTCCGGTAAGTTGGTTTCCTTAAGGTGACACTTGATCATTTCATGGCATAGACAGTGATTTTGTTAGTGAAGTTGATCAGCTAGTGTGATCTCTTGTTATTTAGCTGTGGCAGGTAGCAGTTGATAATGCGGTATCGAAGTATGAAGCTTCAAGTTAAGGTGAAGTATCGTTTTTTGTCTGAATGACGTTCTTAACTGCCTTCATGGTTCTAAACGCACGGTAAACGCAGTTTTATGCATGCGGCAAAAATTGTATGTACTACATACAGCTTTCAAATTCGAAATTAAGGCTTGACGCATCGGTTATTCTGTAATATAAGCCAACGAAAGAAATTCACACAATGCGGTCTTAAGTTGCAAGAAGACGAAAACATTTCCGGTTCCGGGTTAGATATAGATACATAGATAGCTTACTGACATGACAGAATGCAAGCGCTAATGAACTTTTGAAACATCTAGAGGAATTGACTGTTTTGAGCGGCTAATTGCCACCGATGCGTGTCTGGCTCAAGGACTTTAGGATGATCTGTTGACAGTGAATTTCAACGACGATATTTTTAATGTGACATCAGTACAGCTATTGGCTATTGTATAAGTCCTTGAAGAAACGCTGAGCAATAGCTTCCGAGGATTTAGCTGGACCTGGACCTATTAATTTGATTGTTGCACGGTAGAATTGTAGGGTACATTTCAGCTCATCGTGTAGAATATGATTTTTTGGGACGTTACTATGACCCCCTTTGTTATTTTAAGCGACGGAAGACTAAACATTTCTGTTATCGATTGGTCCAATTTTTTGTCGAAGTAACTTGATACTGTTGAAATGTTTGAAGACGGCTGTAGAACGGCAAGTTGGTATAAATTGAACTTCATGTTAGCACTTTCTTACCGGCTCGCTTGTACTAAAAGGTCATGTTACTGCCTTTCAAAGACGTTTATGATTATTCTTACCGGCTTGTGGATTTGTGTTTATGCTGAGAGTGCAGCCACTTGCATTGGGCTGCGTAATGCAGGTTTTCTGGTGCTGAGGAATTGAATGAGGGAAAGGTTTTATGACTGAAGGAAACCAGGATCGGCAATCAGATAGGTCATCGCAGTTGCATGGTTGACTGATTAGCTGTGGTATCGTTGTGGCAACGCGAGGTGATCTTTCCGCATCGCTGCAAATCTGGTTATCGAAGTTGTAATTTATTGCTCGAGTAGCCCTTTTCATTACCGTGTTTTAAAGGCACTCCTTAATTCCTCGGGTTCGAAACTTGTTTTACAATAGGTGATGGCGCTGTCAGAGGAGAAAGGTCAGAGTTCGCAAATGTGTGGAGTTATCTCATTTCACGGTGGTGGCAGAAACAATTTTTAGTACCGATTTGAACAGATTGCAAAAGTTTAAGCTTCTTATGCATTTTTGAGCAACGAGCGATGAATTTGCAAGAAGGCAGGAACAATGGAAGAGGGTTGTCCGTGCAGCAAGCACAACTGCCGATTGGTTACAAGCACGGGCATTTTATGCAGTTGTGCTAAAGAGGTCCAATTCATGAATCATTCATGATAATTGCGTGGTCATGCAGAGTGAATTTCAGAGGTAATTACAACAGGGATGTGCTATGCTTTCATGGCGAACCGAATGGATGGAACCTTTCTTGCATTGTCGTTCTGACCTTTCTGATCGTTATAATGCAGTGAAATGATGTTTAACCTCATTGAGTACGCGCTGAAGTATTCATTCCTTTTGGCACGGTGGATTGTGCATAATATTTTTGGCAATTGTCTGTAAGCGGCAATGAGACGATAAGCCATGAACTATGTCTTATAACGCTCATACTCAAGACTCAAGATGAGGGTGCGTCTATCTTTTCCTTGATTGAATCCAAATGATGACGGAGTTTTTCCAAATGGACTAAGAATATGAACATGAATCATGACATATTGCAGAATGACGAGGTCCTTGTGCAGGTGTAGCAAATGTTAAGATTGCTGATAGCCACATCAGAGCCGCGTAGCAGCTGCCTTCCGTTCTGTCCGAGAGATTATGTGCAAATGAGTAGATACGAAATGTGCTCGACATTCAGTCAGGCCCACTGAAATTATCGAAGTAGATAAGGACTAGACGGCTGATGCTGACGTAAATTTTCACTTGATTCTATGTATACTTATATAACATAACTGAATTATAGCGGTTTGTGGCATTAGAGGAAAGCTGCATGTTGCATATTTATTTTCCTGTTGGAAATCTGACGGTTTTCCTTGATTAGCGTTGCCAATGACTAATAGTTTGCCATATGCGTTTAAGATTTGCTATTACGAAGAAATCCGAACTTAGGTTTGCAGTAACTACAGTGTACGATGAACGTTTAGTTTCTGGCCGTAAGACTAGAAGAAAGAAAATATACACAATTGTTCCCTAATGCAAGTCTGTGTTTGTCTCAGCGGTCATTCGTAGTTTGCCTAATTACTACCATTAGTCTTGGTTCTGGTTGCTGAAGGGTTCTTTATCTAGAAGAGATAATTGTGACTCATCCAAATAGAGAGGCAATAAAAGTGACTGCTGTCAGATCGGAAAAGAGCTTTTAGTTTTGGAGGAGTTGTGCTCTATCGTGGCACTAAAATTCTAGAGAGTCGAGAGACATTTCTATCATTTTTGTTATACTTCATTCTTGCTTCCGTAAGTTAAATTAGCTCGCGAATTTTACGAAAGTTGTTCTTTTTTGGTTAATCGAATTTCAACGAGCATTTTTTTTGTCTTTCAGATTCTACATAACTGATTTTTTTGCCCTTGGACGCAATACAAACTCGTACGATCAAAATGGTTGTCAAAGTATACTATTCAGAAATCTCTGGGAGCAAAGAGGTAAGTATTGATTTAATTCTTGCTGTTTTTATTTACAAATGAGAAATGCAACACAAAATTGTTTTCAATTGAAGGTCAAGAAAAGACAGCAGCGAGTCATGATGATTCTAGATAGCAAAAGTATTCAGTACGAAGCCATAGACATCACAGAACCTGGGAAGGAAGCCGCAAAAGAATTCATGCTCTCTAATGCAAAGCCTCGAGGCGATTCTAAAATCATTTTGAGCCCTCAAATATTCCAAAATGATCTCTACTGCGGTGTAAGCTAAAAGTCACTTTGCCATGAGTTTGAATAACTCATTCTTGCTTACGATAGAATTTAATAATCGACAACTCTACTTTGTATCAGGACTATGATGACTTCGACTTGGCAAACGAAAACGATACTCTGGAACAATTTTTGGGAAATCCTGTAATTGAAAAGAATATCCCATCCAATCAAGAGGCTGTAACAAACGGAAAATCCAAATCCGCATCCAGGGAACCATCTGCTGAACCCCAAAACGGCAACGCCGCAGAAGAAGTTGTGGCGCAAGAAAGTTCTGACGTCAACTCAGCACCTGACGAGCCTGACCAAGAAGTTTTGGGCGACGAAGAATAAAAACTGGGGAAAGCAAAGAAAAATAATCGTTTTAGTGCATGCCTTCTACCTCATGGCATGTGCAATTCGTTAGCTTAACTAGCTTGTTAATAAGTAAACTTTGCCTTCGTATCCCTTTGGTTCCGTGCTTAATGTATTAAGCTTACGAGCAAAGGCTATACAGACAAAATCTTTCATCACAGTGGCTCGAGTCTTTGCGGTACGTTACACCGTCAAATTTTCGATGGCGCAAACGCCTTTTTCTTTTTCATGACCTGAGTTACATAAATTATGAATCACATATAACTAAACGTATGCGTAGATTAGTAATAATCAGTAATGTAAACCTATTTAAGCTATCCATGTAGGTATATGATGTCATCTCAAGCATTTACGATTCAAATAATTGAATTTGAATACCTAATGTATTATTCCATGGATCATAACTGGAAGAACTTGAAATTACTAAACGCTAGGCTCAAGGCTCTTTCATAATAAGAATCATGTCATATTTCTTACAATTACAATGCAAATACAGCTTTCAAGGTAGGAGTCAAAATCGTGAAATAGATGCATGTTAGCTAGCTTGTAAGCGTCTTAGAATGAAGCCGTCAACTATTTCTAATACCCTTCTAGCAATCTGTAGTTCAAACTGTTAGCTACTTAAGTATTATCAATATCTATTGGTACAATAAGCAACTGGGAATCAGAATCAGAAAATTTTGAAGACAAGAGCTTGTGAAACTTGCATTGCGTTGCAAAAACCTTGTCTGCCATTGGTGACATGGCTGAATGATTTGAAGGCTACTAGCGTTAAGTCTAAAAAGGAATGCTAGTATGCATCCCGTACTAATTTTTCATACATGTTTGTACACTCGATTGTGCCCTTGTTCGAGTTCTCCGAAATCCTTTCAGGCCTTAGATTTATGCCCAATTCTGTCTCCGATTCGGTGTCCCATTCCCCAAGTGTGATTTGATGATATGTGCAGGTTCTTAATTTGTTCAATAGACGTTAGTTTTGATTTTCCTATCACCTTTGAATTTGAACTTGTTTCCAATTTACACCACACAAACCAAAATTGCACCGTTTGTAATCAAACCAAATGTATAGATAGGGTGCAGCACTGATTCGACAAAAACCTTATCACCACAAGCATGATCGTATCGTAACAAAATCTTTGTAATTCTGCTAACTTTGATTTAGAATCTTTGTTAATCGTATAAACTTAACTTAAGTGGACATCATGTTTGAAAACAACCCAGGCTTAAGTTTTGAATTCTGGAGTGACGTGCCACCACTTCGGCTTCATCCTCCATATACCTTGAGTAAGCATCAAATGTACCAGATTATGTTACCTAGTTTACGTATTTTTGCCACCACGCAACGAATATTTATTTCTTCGGTATTGTGTATTGCTCATTGTTGAAATCATGGCCATTTACTTTATGTAGCGTCAAAATCGATATTATGTAGCATTTTACGTCGAACCTTACTTAATCTTACTAACTGATCAAAAGTTGTGTACAAGTATAAACACAAAACGTTATATCGAATACAGCAAACCTGATTATTTACAATATTACATTTGTATCAATCTGATAACGTGAATAAGTTCTCTAGTTCTTGGCAAATAGGCTAAAAGATGTGGGAAGGTTCAGAGCAGAGGCCGACTAGCTTAGCTGTAACAAGTTCATAATGCAGTGAACAAGTCAATCCTTTGTGTAAAGCCCATTAGAGATAACCCTTTAAATAGGTTACATGCGCAGTTACGTCGACTACCCTTTCCTTCTATAGTCATTTGAGCTCCTAAAAAGTTCAAAGTTTAGACTCAAGCTCATGAGCTAATACTACTTTATTTTACATGCTGAACCTCTAGACTGATTAATTAGTCAACTGGTCCACCGTATAGTCAAAGCTCTCTTAACCTCATGCATGCTGATTCCTTATCTCGACTGATGAATCCCAAGGGAAAACATTGTCCACATATAAATTCATCTTATCCAAATGTTATTGCGATAAATACTATTTGCCAACACCATCATTGCTGATCCAGTCACATTTAAGCATGAATACGATTCAGTACATACTAAAGGACAGAAGCTTTTAAACGCAAAAAACTGCGTGGCGCATTCTCTGGTTCCCTGTGTCCATTGCTACAATCCCAGTACAAGTATGAAGCTCCTTGAAGGCATTGAACTCATGTGAAAATCACGACCATTAGCGCCAGCGCATCAACGACAACATGATCACGATAAACCGGAAACGGACCCGAGCAGTTGCTCTTTCCAACATGGTAAGTTCCATAGTGACCACTTTAACTCACTACAGTCAGTTAACCAACATAACGCTCTTTTTGCAACTTTGAAGAAACATTTTTGAATGTTGGCAATCTGTCCCCTTTGTATTGGCCACACTGCAGGTTCTGTCCATCTTTGGTGCAATCCTCGGGACGTTCGTCATATGGGCGTATCTTGTCCTCGGAGACAGGGAGGAGGTCAAGAAATACTTAGGATCCCTGCAGATTATGTTTGCCATTAGCGGAACTATTCTTGGTATGTCATGCATGCAAAGCAGTGGTATTTCTCAATTCTACGAATGCACATCAGTCTTTTGCCTAAAATGTAATGAAACGAAGTCTGGCTTTTTTGTAATCTATATAATCTCACATTATAGTTCTGTCAGCTCTGGACTTCAGCCTTTCCTTCGTGCTCCTCCGTGCCTTATCCGAGGTTCGTTTGATTAATTGATATATTCTCAAGATTTTTAGCAAGTATTGTTTAATAATACAGTTGGTAAAATCCTGGCTAAAAGTGGGGATGATTTCACGACTTGTTTTTTCTGTGTCTTCATTATTAGAACAGCTTCACCCGTGTCAAAGTGTGGTTCCTGTTCCAATCAGTGATTTTGGCGACGGTGACTCTTATATTCCTTGTTGATCTGACATCTCCGAAGCTTTACCGCGTCATCCCACTCCTCTGCTTTATAATCTACAAGAGCATTTGCCTTTGGACTGTAGGACAACTAGTAGATGAAATCAAGCAAGAGCTGAATCGCAATAGGCTCGCCGCTTCGATTCCTAACCATCCGGGAAACGAAAGATTCATAAATTCCATCGATCCTTACTACAACTCCTTGCCTGGCTAAACGCATCCCAGGATTTCATTATGCAAAGCAAAGGAATCTTTTGCGCAATTTTGCGTGTATCCAATCTCACATTGTGAAGCTCATTGGGACAAATACTTATGTCTACTCCTGTATCTAATGACTAGGTCGCGTCTAAATGCACGCGGATTCGTGAAGAGAAATGGGCTAAATTAGTAATTTTCAACGGCAGGACCTTAGTTAAAGGCATTACTGAAACGTGTCTTCTCGGCTAGCATAACTTGCTGCTTTGCCGCCACAATCAAGATCGCAGCATTATCTATGTAAGATTGTTAGTTTTAGAATAATAAAGTGACTTTATTCCCAGAGATTCAACATACCTTCTTCCTGAAATCCTGCAGATAATTACAGAGCAGGGACAAAGACGGTAGTCTAATGACAATGCATATGATGTCACAAAAGCACTGTGAAGGAGATAAACAGATTGAGAATGGCGTGTTTTAATTAACTGCTACACGTGCTCAAGCGTTAGCTCCTCTCCTCACTTTCTGAGCACAGGTATATATAATGGATGGTCTTCTTTAAGAAGTGTCCAAACGTAGCGGTCCCTCTTCCAGGATCTTTGAACGCTGTTCGAAGTGCAGCTCACCACCTTGTAGCCCATTGACTCCAAAGTGCCCAACATGGCCGGCACGTCCTTCATCACAACATCTAGAGGCGTCCATTTTTCGCAGCCCTGTGTGAAGGTCACATGCATGTGGACAGCGTGTTTCTCCATGAACGCAACCTTTTCCTCCAGAGAGAGACCGATAATCGCCACGTTCATATAGACCTCGTAAGTTCCATTCCGTAAGACACAGTCTTCATCGTTGAAGATTTCCAATCTGTATTGGCAAATTGAAAAAAAAACCTTGACAACTCTAGCTCAACCTTGTCTGCACTGTAAACCGCAAGAACTAATATATGAAATTTTTACAGCCTAGGGCCTACAGAAGCCGTAATTCAAATTTGAAAGGCTTCCCTCATATTCATATACTAGATTCTTTAATCGAAAAGTACTTTTTTAACTTTGCTGGGTGACTGAAAAGGTGTGGGATGCCCCAAGAATCCCTAAGCGTTATCCAAAATTATGAAGTTCAAATTAAATCAACTTACGTTAGTAGGGCGGTAGGCATTTTGGTTTTCACTGCACTAATTATTCACTTACAGGAATGCTGAACTAGTAGATTTTACGAAACCTTTTTACAGATCAGAAGTCAGCAATCGAACTTTTCTTACCCTTTGAAAATTATTCCACTTTCCACATCAGAGATCACAATTAGACTTGCTTCGGTTTTAGGGGATGTCTCGGTACTGACTCCTAGTCAGATAACTAATCTAGTAGCCTTTCTTTGATTTTGATGCTAAAATACTGACGCATCTTTCAATTTCTCTTATAGAGATGGGTAGACAGTAGCTAAAATCTAAAATGATTGGGCCACAGAACGTTGCTGTGACGTTACGGTAAGTAATCCGAGGATGCTGCATGTACATAAAAATTTCAGCTAAACACGTGCTACCTCCTTCCCCTTCCTACAGGCTTTTAAATATATGCAACAATTTCCCCATCTTGCTTTACAACAGCACAAAACCATCATTTTGCCGTGTCGCAGGACAGGACTTCTTGGAAATGAATCGAAAAAGACACATACTCTGGAACAGTTTTTGGGCAATCCAGTAATTGAAAAGAGTATCCCAGCCAATCAAAAGGCTGCGACAAACGGAAAATCCAGATCCACATTCTGGGAACTCTCTGCTCAACCCCAAAACCTAAAGCCGGAAGAATTTGAGGCGCAAAAAGCTTCTGGCATTAACCAAAAGCACCAAGAAGTTAAACGTGACGAAGAATAAAAGCTAGGACTAGCAATGTTTCCTAGGACATGGTAGAGAATCACAATGGCTGTTCGTACTACATTTTACTTTCGACTTCGACCTCGGAGCATCAGTCAAATTGGCCTAAAGCTTGGTCATACGGACACTGCCTTCATATCCCTTTGGTTGCATGATTAAATTTTTTAAGCTCATATCCAGAAACTAGATTCCGTAGAACACAGGCATATTAAAAGCAATCGATTTTGATGAGAAGTGTTTAATTGCCCTGTTCAAAAAGTACCACTGAAACGTGTCTTCTAGCCTGGCGTGGCCTTGCGCCACAATCAAGGTCGAAGAAGGATCAATACAAGATTGTTTTGAATAATAAATTGACTTTATTATCAGAGATTCACAGTACCTTCTTCCCCAAATCCTGCAAGACTGCAAGTACAGAGACAGTAAGCGTGGAAACGAGCCCAGTACATATCATATTTCTTTGAAAGAATTCACCGAGATACACACATGCAGAAGGAGAGAAAAAGCGACTCAGATTCTGTAAAGGAGCTGAAACGATTTCACGGAAATCAGAATGATTTAAAAATACCTTCCTTCAGATGATACTATTGAGAGGTGTGTCATATGATGAAGCGAGTTTTTGCGAAATGCGAAACAAGCATTCGACTGATTTCACGGAAATCAGAATGATTTAAAAATACCTTCCTTCAGATGATACTATTGAGAGGTGTGTCATATGATGAAGCGAGTTTTTGCGAAATGCGAAACAAGCTTTCGGCCTATTTTTCTCTCTTCTTATTTCATAGCTCAACAAGCTGGTATTCAGATTTGCAGCCCTTGCTCAATATTTCTTATTAAATGACGCCGCTAATTTTAAGAAGGCGTATCAAACATCTCACCGTTTGCAGTTTCGTCTTTTAATTTTTAGTGTAATCCTGCGTGGGACTCTATACACTACTATAACACTTCGAGAACACGGATGAAACGTTTTGATTTTCACTCGCAGCTGCTCACTTCCTGAGCTGCAGGTGGTGGTGGCGGATTGTCTTCTTTGACAAGTGTCCAAACGTAGCAGTCCCTCACGACCGGATCCGGCATGTCCCGCATTTTGAAAATGCTGTTCGAAGTGCAGCTCACCGTCTTGTAGCCCATGGACTCTAAAGTGCCCAACATGGCCGGCACATCCTTCATCATGTCCTCCAGGGGCGTCCCTTTGTTATGGGTGTGGTTGAAGGACTGTCGCATGTGGACGGCGTGCTTTTTGATGAACGCGGCCTTGTCCTCCTCAGAGAGGCCGCGAGGGGCCACCAGTCGAACGTTGGGTGTCGGACCTGGCATGCTGGGCGCTGGCTGGATGAATTCCATACTGTGTCAACAGAATTAGGAGATGTGATGATTAAAGAACGTACATTGTCAGGTAATTTTACCCAAGAGCTGGGTTAGTGATGAGCCACGTACTTTTTTATAGTGTCGAATCGCATTTATGACCATTATTTAATGTTTTAGCTAGCTGGACTTCAGCAGAATCTTTAACAACACGACAAACGTATGAAACTTGGAAATGAATTACTTACGTTAGTATGGCGATAGGCATTTTGACTTTCACTGAACTAGCACTGGCTTCACTTCCAATTTTACTGAAAACGTATATTTTTCTTAACTTTCTTACAGCGCTGGAGTCGTCACTTGAGATTTTTTTTGTTGGAACGAACAATCTAAAGGAAGAACACTTTTTCCAGAAAGTGACTAGTGCGAGTTAAATGGCTTTGACTGGACTCCAAATTTTTTCAAAAACTTAAAAGACGGTTGACCAGCATTGCCAATCTACACCAAAAGGTATATGATGTTTTCCCTTCCCAAATCAAGAGTCGAAGAGAAGGCCCGTTAGTCTTCGAAGGCTGTTCTGTTACTGAATCCTGGTCGCTTTTACCACCCCGTAGTCTTGCTTTGATTTACCTTTGTGAGGGATGCAAAGAGCGCCGTATCTTTCATTCCTCCTTAATGAAATTGGCAGAAAGAAATTTAGCGAGAATCAAAAATGATCGGGTTGCTGGCAACAGACGTGCTGTAACGTTTTTACCGTGTGGAATCCGAATTTGTTGCACATATCAAGTTTTCAGCTTGTGAAATGCGCAGCCCCTCCTTCCGACAGCCTTTTAATATGCAATACGACTGCGTGGGCGAGACGACAAACATAATGGGCTATAGAAATTCACTTTGCTGGGCTTACTAGTCCGCATATGCAAAGCAACAAAATTTTCCTTGTGAAGATCACGAAAGTACAGTTACAAGCTATTCGAAACCTTCACTCACTTTGGCAATAGTCATAGTGGGAGATGATTAAAAAATCTTGGAGGAGAAATCCGAGAAATTCAATGATACAGTTGGGATGTTACGATTTTCCTTGCTTGATTCCATAATTGAACACTTGGATCATATCCTGGTAATTCATGGGAATCGCACGCGAAATATTGTAAAGATGCCGTCTGATCAGTGGAATGAATCCTTTAGACGACGGTTTGGCAAGTCCTGAAAAAGCGTATCCTGCTTGTATTGAATGCTTGAGATGGCAGTATCTTATCCATTGTGTTGTTTGATCGCCTACGCATGAACATTTCATAAAATTGTTTCATTTGAGTTGACACATGTAGAACGTGAAGATTATTTTGAGAGAAGATGGTTTCTAACCGAAAAAGTAGCAACTTCTAGCAAAATATTGTCGCTGATGCTGCACTTTCCCCTCAACTCCGAAGCTTCGGTGATAACAAATGCTTTAATGGTGACAGGATGCTCGAATGCGTACTTAGGAAGAAATGTTGCTAAAAATGTGAAACTCATAAATAGAGTGAAATGTCAGGTTTAATAGTAAAACTCAGTTGGACTAAAAGTATTACAAAAGATACTTCCCACACATTGATCTTTTACATTGTCTTGCCTGCTTCACATCTCAAGTATTATCATCTAGCATGGTCTCTGCTATGTGAATAACAAACAACTTTACTCTGGACGCTCAGCAGTTTGAAAAGGGAATAACGTAACTTTGCTGTGCAAAAATCGGTTTCGTTGAACTAAACTAAACTTAAAAAATTGCGGTAGAGGCAAATATCGTTATATAGTAGTTTATCTACTGTACTTGCCGAAAGAATATATATCTTTTCTGGAAACTGGAAAATAGGCCCTAGCGGCACTATCGCTATTATAGACTTGGTTATAATGGCTCAAGGATAAGCTATTGACAAAATAGGTCAGTTAATAATGTCAACCTGAAAGTACTACCTTAGAACAAGATCTCGCTCAATTCTAGTGTGGTGGCAGTGCATCACATCAACAATTATAAAAACAGCTTTACACGTAATGAGAACATTGTGAATGAGCCTTCCACCTTCACACATAAATACCTATTCTCACAATACTATGCTATATGCCTATCTATCGTAACTTGTACACATGGTGTTGTAGTCAACTAGCATCAAATAAGAACTAATATATTGTCATTGTTTATTGCCGTCCTTACTTCTTCGGCGATGCTGCTGCTTTCTTCGTCGTCTTAGGCTTTGGGCTCTTTGGTGCCTTGGGTTTCGCTGCTTTTGGCTTGGCTGCTTTGGTGGCTTTCGGTGCCTTGGGCTTAGGGGCTGCCTTAGGCTTGGCTGCTGCCTTTGGTTTCTCGGCCTTAGGTGCTGCTGGCTTGGGCAAGGCGGTGGCTTTCTTGGCTGCTGGCTTTGGTTTCGCGGCAGCTTTCTTTGGAGATGCAGCCTTTGGCTTGGCGGCCTTCTTCTCACCCGCGGGCTTCTTTGGCTTTGCAGCTTTCTTTGCTGGACTGGCAGCTTTGGCCTTTGCTCCCTCCTTGGGCTTCTTGGCTGCAGCGGGCTTCTTTGGTGACTTGGCGACCTTCTTGGCAGCAGGCTTCTTCTCCTTTGGTGGCTTGGCGGCCTTTGCACTCAGCTTGAAGGATCCGGAGAGTCCCTTGCCCTTGGTTTGAACGATGGTTCCAGCTTTGATGGCAGCCTCCAATCCGCGCTTCAACGGGGCACGGGCACGCTCAGGGTCCAATCCTGCGTTGTTGGCTAACAAGTACTTCTTGATTGCTTGGATGGACGAACCTCCCTTTTCGTTCATGGCCTTGATGGCGGTAACAATCATAGCGGACCATTTTGGGTGAGCGGCCTTCTTGCTTGCAGCAGCAGCTTTCGGCTTGGCAGCCTTGGCCTTCTTGGCAGGAGCGGCTGCAGGAGGAGCTGGGGCGGGAGCCGCAGCGGGTTGCTCAGTGACAGCAGACATGATTACTGCAACAAAAAGACAAAGAAAATTGTAAATTACCAATTCAAACTACCTCACACGCATGTTACGACAGAAAATCTTAGTTTCCTAATAACTTGATTCACAGCTTTATCAACAAAGCCTGAACCTAATGAGTAACCTACTTGAGTCAAAAATCCTGCATAACTATAAGTTAAATTGTCGAAAATTGATCTCAAACCTATGCTCAGTATTGACTAAAAGCCTCTCCAAACTGAATCATAATTAGAATCCTGTTTAAATCAAGTCAAATTGAAACCCATTTCCCACTTCCTCGCAACCCTGAGAAAACTATCATTATTTTCCCTCATTTTCTCACAAAATCATTCAAATAAATCCAAATAAACTTAACCCCAGTAATTGCGCTTACCTTTTGGGAAGTTTTGATGAATTCCTTGACAGAAAACAGTGAAAATTTGTGAAAATTTGATAAGATTTTCCAGACACGTGAAACACGGTTAGTACGAGGTGACTTACAATGTGCGATTACACGAAATGAGGACAGTGAGAGGTGGTAAAGTAGGAGCGGACGGACGTAATAGAACCACCCTTCGTTTCTCTGTCAAATCTACCACAACTTGTACCCCTCAAATGACTCTTCATGTGCTTTTCTCCTTTCAGAATTCAATTATTTATCCACATTAATTACAATCATAACCACCTTTAACGCACCAGCCTGGTCAATGAAGAACTGCTCTTTCAGAAAATGTAACTTTTATTTTTCTATGTTTGTTACTTTTCAAGTTATGGACCAAAAACCATGGAAACTATGCATGAAACTCCATAAGTTACCTCATATTTCGTTAAATATCTTCGGTAATTAACTTTTTTCACCGGAAATTTTTACACCATTAGGTAGCCTGATAACAGAGCATTAGATTCATACGCAAAAATCGATTTCAACCGGGGACAAAATTTTTGAAAAATCCTCAAAAACTCACCCCCATGTAGGACATTTTTCCTCCGTCGTCTCGGACATGTTAATTTTTCCTAAAGGATTTCAAGCCTTTAATTCCCATTAATTTAACCGTTTCAACTACCGATCGATTGCTGAGGCTCCCAGGATTCTAAATCCGTTCTCATAATTTCAAAATTCTATCTGCAACTGGAGATATGAGAGTTCAAAGTTTTTTAATGGTGTGCATGCATTCAGAGGAAAATGCGTCGCAGGAGATGAAGAGCTGATACTTCTGGTTTGTTATGGTGGCGAGATGGGGTGGTCGCTCCATTGCAAGGCTACTGCCTGGCCATTTTAAAAATACCAATTTCCGTCACTTCTCCACCAAGCCTTCTCTCTCCTTGGATTCGTGCTTTTCAGAAGCATACGGTTAACTCGTTATCATCTTTTCAATGCTTGTGAGTTAACTTTTTCAAAATGGAAAAGTGAGTGGCAAACTTAAATGCTGGTTACTTGAGCGTTATCGCTGCTTAGTCTCAACTCGTTAATTGTATTTCGTCACCTGTTTGGCGCTTAATCAGAGTAGGAAGAACGCAAGAGAATTTTGTATGTACGGCGGGGATTCGCGAAAATTTTCAAAATTTTGGCAATAAATCTTTTTCAAAATGAAATCATCTGCTTTGTCGTCATGTTTGCTACTTCTCACCGACTTTCATTCCTTGAAAACAAGTCTTATGGCTCCATTTCCGCCTATTAAATGTGACCTTAGGTACGATCATATGTTCAAAGCTGAGTGAAACTCACATGTTGGATCCAGAAGTTTCTGTGCTGTCAATCGCTACTAACGATGACAACATGTAAATTCTAAAACTACCTTAATTGTGATTAGGATTTCCAAAAGCTCCATAGCAATGCCTGTTAATTGTTTAAGGAAAATTCCATAGCATTTCGGTCGCCAACGGGTAGTTTTTCCTACGAAGTTGCAGCAACTCAGGCATTAGAATTTTAGCCTTTGTAGCCAGATTCTCTGCAGAGGTTCGGCTTTGAGCATGAAGGTAGAGAGAGGATAAATTCGTTCATGTTCCAAGGGAAAATTTCTCTTTGAGCATGGCCGTAGCTCTCTGAACTGAACAGGAAGTTCCGAAGGAGAGCACAGAGGCAAATTGCTAAAGGTGTAAGGGTTTTGGGTAGGAAAAGCCTGTGTCGATGAAAACTTTCGAAGGTGCGCTAGCCCAGGTTTAATTTGCTATCAACGAACGATTTTCAGCGTCCTGTGTACTGAGGTGACGCAGCGTTAGCGTCATATACTAAAATGGAGGTCAAAGCTCGATTTTTCCACTTTCAGCCTGCACGTAGGTATCATC
>VRMD01000979.1:0-19788 GCA_009872375.1 Sminthurides bifidus | reverse complement strand
CAATAGAACTGACTTCCACCAGTCTGATACACCGGTATCTTTCCCATTTTCCAAACATAAAGCAAGAACATACGCTGGATTCATAAACTACATGAGTCAGCCTGTTGATTATGATTTGATTTGTCTCAACGTGGATGCACACAGGTAGCCTGGTGCGGCCAGTCTCGACTTATTTTTAGTTTTCCAAACTAAAAGTGACGAATATACCACCTTCGTGCTGCTTGATTGGTATGTATGCGCTAGGGAGCCAGTCAAAGGGAAAGAGCCAGGAATAATCGAGAACATTCTAGATCAAAACCCAGTTCATGACCTTATGATCAGTCGCTAGCACAAGCACCTCGTCATGGCGTTGCAATAAGAAACTCAATGGAATACAAAATCAAAAATAGAGAGACTTACTACAATATTAAAACAGGAGCGGGGGTAACGGGACTCGGTTGGGATACTGTACATGTTTTGACGGAGGGCAAATGATGTTGGAGATTGGGTTTGAGGCTTGCACAAATGATTTGATTTAATAAGTATGCAAGAAGCACGAAGAGTTGGAAATAAAAAAGTATTTAAACAAGGTGTGTCTACATGGAAAGTAATCAAGAACAGATACGCATTTCCTTGGTGGTAAAGACCCGAAGGTGGAGGAGGCGGTGGCCAAGGTAGTTAACGAAGTGTATGTTAAGCATGCAGAAGGCTGAGCTGTTAAGCAGCAGTGGAGCGAGCAAAGTGCATTAAATAAGCATTAAATTTTTTTATGGATGGTTGAAGGACACGTTGTTTTCGCATTGCGGTTCGAGGGTCTCGGTTGCAGGACTGTGCTATAAAGATGTAATATGATAGAGAAATCTACTCGGAGTATTGAGACGGGCAGGTGAAGATACGAGGATTTTCTCCCACTTTTACCTATCCATTTGAGAGATGAAAGAGCAGATTGTGAAATCCATGAACTCCAGGGTGCTCTTATATCTTGCTGCTGACTTTGACTTTGTGGAGTCATCATGAGCAGTGCTTCAATGCCAGCATGTTTTGTAAGCAATAACGCTACGCTAGTCTGGACGTTCTTGCTAACGTCGCTTTGAATGATATGCGTTGGCGTGACAGCTCTGATCTAGAGGTGAGTGAGGAGTTTCTTTATGTGTCACTTATTGTGCCAGGTTTACCCCTGGGATACAGCAGTGCTGGGATTTCTATGGGTTTAGGCGGAGAGAGGGAAGGGCCTGCGGCAAGAGAGCTGGGACCCAGAAACAGCCACGTACTTTGCATGAACCCCCATCCTCTGCAGCGGATGGCTTAGGGGGAGGTGGGGGTGGGGTGGGGCGACGATGAGGGGAAGTGGTCAAGAATTAAAGATTTGACTTTATCATTGCTCAAATGATAAAGTTTATGCGTTTAATTCAGCAAATGGCTTAGGGGGAGGTGGGGGTGGGGTGGGGCGACGATGAGGGGAAGTGGTCAAGAATTAAAGATTTGACTTTATCATTGCTCAAATGATAAAGTTTATGCGTTTAATAGGGAGCTAAATCTTGTTGATAGCCAGCTTGGGAATAGACCTTTGACAAGGGAAGGGAGAGAGCGAGGGAAGCGGTATAAATTGACCTGACGCCAGCAAGGATTAGCATGAGCGAGCAGGCAGGTGGGTAATTCCGGACGTTAAGAAAGTGTGACTTGATGAGGAGAGAAGTGTGGAGGGAAGGGTTTCTTCTCTCCTTCCGTTTCAGCTCTGCCCTCGCTGGAAATGAGCGCTGTGTGGCTCGGGTGGTGGCGGGACTGGTCCACATCCTTGGAAGGAGGGTGGTGGTGTCACCTTCTCCTTTCCCAGGGCTCATTGTTCTACAGAAGAATGGTTGGAATAGATGACTTCTTGGCAGAAGGTCTCGCTGTAACAGGAGGTGAAGATGGAGGGACAGAGAGAAGGAGAAAGCAATCAGATACCCGGCTACGTCAAGGTGAGAGAGGTAAATAAAAGTGTGCGTGCCACGCCGTGGTTTCGGCTCACTATTGGATCATGGAGCTCTGCGTATACAGGATTTGTCCTCAGAGTTTACCTTTGACTTTGTAATTTCTCTTCTATCACCTTCACTGTGTACTTTGGGTGCTTGCTTTCTTTCTTTCTATTGATTGATTCAACGGAGGGGAGCTAATGGAAGTCAAGACAGCTTTCTCGTAAAAACAACAAATGTTTATATACTTATCCATTGTATTTATATTTGTTTGCGGACTCTGCATCAATGACTTGGAAGACATGAGAAACAATAGTGAGAGAGACACAAAAGTCCTAATCCACACTACGGGCTCTTTGCACACCATCCGTCAGTGACCTCAAACACTGGCTTGCCCCCAGTATGTAATCATGTTTTCAGAGAGGAAAAGTAAAGCTCGCAGCCCGTATTTAAGGTGGGTGAACGACAGGAAAATTTTTACTTGAGCTCGGGAATCGCTTCCGCAGTCTTTGGAACTTGTGTGATACGTTGTGGCGTCTGCCGTGCTTCGTTCTCATTCCAAGGAATTCCACCAAGCTCACTTCGCAAACTTTGTTCCCAACTTTAGTTCTCAAACTCTGTGCTGACCAGCCAAATGAGGAGCAAAGTTAGAAACACACTGTTGCATTACGCCAGTTCGGCCAAGATTCAACAAGACGGATTGTTACACGGGCCAAAGGTTGCTGTAAGGTGATGAAATTGGCATTGCAACAGGAGGATTTTCCAATACGACATCACTTTCCTGGTGCCACTAAAAGAGCTGTGAAAGAGAGATGCGGCGTAAAGTTTCTACAAGCGCGGTCGTTTTCCCTGGCTTTCTGCTCCTGTAATGATTTTCCACACCGGAGGCTTTTCACTTTCACTTCTTACAAACTTGGAGCTTTCGGAGGAAGCGCAAATGGGTTTCATTCTCGGCAGTGACAAACATGAAAATATCTGAGCAGGACAAGGAGTTTAGCACCCCCAAATTACGACATCAGAGTCATCGACCACTTTCATACGTGTGTGTGCATAACATTTGCAGCATTGCAGTACCTCGTCCTGCCTTTAATTGGCAGTTGAGAAAAGAGCAGGTATAGTCTTGGAGGGAATGCTCGGCAGACGAAAATGATTTTTGATGTTAATAAAGAATTGCATTATTCATGAGTTTTTGGAAAGTCGTAGACGAAATGCCAGGTCGGTGTAGGCAGACATTGTCCCTTGTTGCCGTCATGTAAGCAGTTATGCCCCCACGAATCCAGTGCATATGAAAGCAATAAAGTTAAGTGCGACTTTACCGTCCGTATAATCAATCCGTGGGGTTGCTGTTCAAACTATTATAAAGAGGCTGCCGAGCTGCCACTGTCGGCTGAAATTGAATGGCAGGGCAGCATAATAGGAATAAGCTATGAGGTCGCTCCTCGTCATTTTGTAGTCCTCCATCCTTGAGTTGATGGGAAGCTGTTGTTGCGAATCAAGAGGTAACTAAATTAGCGTAGAAAGTTAGCTTTTCCGCTCTTCTCTTCCGGTACAAAGTCTGGGAACGACCAATCCATTGCCCTAAACCCACCCGGTCACCATGAGAGAAACAGAGGGTTGTTCCTCCTTCTTGATTGTTCCACTCCTTGTGCAGAAGTTGCGGGCGACTTTAAAACTAATTAGGGGGCCATGATCGTGCTGAATATGTTTCGAACACACTTAGATGCTTATGAACCGGTGGAGTTCTCCAGAAGCATTCCATCCATGCTCACAAGTTTAAACAAGACTGGAACAGGGTGAGGAAAGAGGGAACTTGATAGCCTCTACGATTCTTAATGTTAATGTGGATAGGGATACATACGTACATGAGGAAAGACGAAGGGTGAGCCGACCTCATGTTTTCGACTTCGGGAGCGGTACGGTACGTTCAGATGGTGAAATATTGCAAGTGGCGGAAGCATGTGTTTTGTAAATTGGACCACCTGTCCCTTTATTATCTTTCGTTCGTGTGTTATTTCGGAAGTGAAAAGATACGTGGAATTAAGCGTGCGGAATATAATAGAATTTGCCAACGCACTGTGTCTTCCGACACCCTTTTCGCTCCTCCAGCCCGGAGAATGAAAAATACGAAATGGAAATGAGCTCCCCTTCCCGTCCTGTACCAGTGACAGGTTGTTGAACATCAACTTTTCAAAGGAAACAGGTAGAAGCAACAGACATGAAGGATGAACCGAAGACGAGCATACAGGTCGCCGGAGAGAGAGAAGGGAGCAAGACACGGCAGAAGGTAAACAACGAGCAGGCCATCCATTGTCGCATGGATGGGAAACAAGGAGTCCTATGATATATTGGCTCGAGTTTTTTTTCATGTAGGTCTCAAGGTATCGAATGTGACAAGGTGAGTGGGCGGATTGAGGGAATGTGTAAGTGGATCTGGTGGATGAAATTCAGTTAGGTGGTGGGGTGGAAGTGCTCAATTCCGGCCCAACGTGAACTTGTGTAAGGATTCTCTCTCCACCGTGTGGTTTTGTCATCACATCCAGCTTTACTTGATGACTATGTGGCTGTAAACGTGCTTGTTTCATAAGCGCTGAATGATGTTAAAGTCGTTACGTTACTATGTTGGAGGCAATCCTGATGAGGAGACACTCTCTCACTCCTTCGGCATGGAGCGAAGAGACAGGGGCGAAACTGTTGAATTCCATTGGGGCTTGATGATGCAGAAAAGATGTTGGTTTGAGAGTGAGATGCGGTAAAATTGACGAGTCAAAGGGCAAGGGTAAATAAATCTGCATGGTCGTTTCGTGAATGCTGGGTGTCGCCGTAATGGTGAAAGTCGATGGGATAAATCAGATTGGAAAGCATTCCTGGAAAGGTAGAGCGTCGGGGCATATTGACGTGCGGGGAAGTGACAGGACTGCGAGAGACTGATGGAGAAATGGAAGGGAAAGGTTGAGTTGAGAGAGGTGAGGGTGACACACATATGCTGGATCGTGTGGCTTAATGTGCGTTTGACACGGAAGTGGAGGAGAATTGGCATGATGTGATAACGCATGTAAATGTAATTACTCATTATGATTAGGGTACCTGCAAGAGACTCCTTGCCGGCGTGGAGGGTCGACCTCGCCGACACTGTGTTCGGAAGAGCCGGGAAACGTGACGAACATGGATTCACAAGGTGGGACGGCAATTAGCAGCCTGCGAGGGTCTCTCAAGTTCGGCTGTCTACCACCTCCAAAGAAGCGAGATTTGTACCGACCGTACTCCTTACCGGAATCAATTGTGGCTGTGCAGCAAGAAAAACTGCGGCTTCAATCCGTTTGTTCCTCTCTTTTTGAAAGAAAGCCTGAGGATTTGACCACGGCTCACGCTATTCTGGACTTGAGCACGTCCTCGCCCCTCTTGCCTCCGAGTAAAACGTTACAAGTTTCTCTTTCTTCCTGCTCTTCTCCTACTAGTGGTAGTGACGTCCAAGTACCTTGTTCAAGCGCCTCATCCGCGACGCTAATAGGCACAAATGCAACGGGTTGCCGGAAACCAAGTGCGGATGGCAAGCTTCAAGGTCCTTGTTCAGCTGGTCTTCGTATTATTTCCTCGGTGCTCTCGGCTACGTCTCCGTTGTTACCTTTGGATTCATCCGCGGGTAATAAAATTTCATCGTCATCTTCATCGATGACTCCTGCGGCTGAGATGAGTGATTCTTTGAAGAGTTCCGGCTCCGAGTCTCCTCCAGCACCCTTAGTGTCTCCACACTCTCACAACCCTCATGCTCATATTCATGCTGCCGGAATGCATCATCATCATCATCATCAGGCGGGGATGCAGCAACAGCAGCAGCCTTTGTCTGCATTGAACACGAACATGACAAATGCTTCGAGATGTTCTGTTGCCCGCCTCAGCGAAGGAGAGAGAGCGAGAGATTCGCGACACACTGGGATCCGGTCCAGGGGTGAATCCCTCTGCAAATATGATTAACTGCTCGGGCAAAACTGTGGCGTACACCTACGAAGCCTTTTTCGTCAGCGATGGTCGATCCAAGAAGAAGAGCCAAAGTCCTCTGTCTATATCATCGCCGAAGGAGAATTTGTCAACAAGTTCGTCCCTCCACCGATTCTCGGGTGACTCTGACTCGGACGGGTATCCTAGTGCAACAGGATCCAAGACTCGCTACACTTGTTCCGAATGCGGGAAACATTACGCCACGTCATCGAATTTGTCCAGGCATAAGCAAACTCACCGTAGCCTTGACTCCCAGTCTGCCAAGCGGTGCCCAACTTGCGGCAAGGCTTACGTCAGTATGCCGGCCCTTGCCATGCACATTCTCACTCATAATTTGCACCATAAGTGCGACGTGTGCGGGAAAGCCTTCTCCCGACCCTGGCTTCTGCAGGGCCACATGAGATCGCACACGGGAGAGAAGCCGTACGGGTGCGCGCACTGTGGCAAGGCTTTCGCAGACCGCTCCAACCTCCGGGCACACATGCAGACCCACTCATCTGCAAAGAATTACACATGTAAGCGGTGCAACAAATCCTTCGCTCTCAAATCCTACTTGAACAAGCACTACGACTCAGCTTGCTTCAAGGATTGTCCATCACCGTCAGATGCGGATAACACCAACTCCAGCTCCTCCAGCTTTGACCACATGACTCCGCAGCAGCACACGCCACCACTCATTCATATAACCGGGAGCAATAATGAGACAAATTCATTGACATCCTCCGTGTCGCCGTCATCATCGTCCTCCTCTTCTTCTTCCTCCTCCTCCTCCTCGTCCTCGTCATCCCCTAAACATCTCGCAAAGTCCTCTTCAGTATCTATCTCTGCGACCGCAATATCCTCGACAAAAGGAGACGGAAGCGGAGCTTTGGGGGCAAGTTCAGCATCGGCCGTGCCATCAGCCGAAGTGATTGTGGAAGTTACAACAAGTTGAAAAATCGAAACTATCGATTATACAGTTTCACCACTGACAGCACAGACACAATTGAGCAGACGGAGAAACACGAGATCCAATCCTAATCGGAACCTTCTTTCAAATTTCTCTCTGTCTCCCTTCTCTTGTACTCGTTTTCTTCTTGGTCCTGGTCTTCATTCCTTCAGGGCCGTATCTTGTTCCTTCGCTCTGGACTTTTTTCGCTTTCTCTTCTTACTACTCCTCTTCTCCTCGTCGTCCGTCCCCTCTACACCCACTGGATGCACGTACTGGTTTCTTCTTTTCTTCCTGGACTATTTTTCTCCTTTTTTCCCTCGGCTGAAGCTTTCAATGGCCCCGATCACTACACTGTTGAAACAAGGACAGAAATTGAATCTGATATCATCAGCAAAGTATTCCCCTTATGAGTTACTCCACTTAGGGAAAAATAAAGAAGAAACCACCACACAGAGCCACCGTACAATACATACACTTAACTTGACAAGTATTCCCATCATCTCTCATCTTAAACAAAGACTGTCTCATCCTCAAAACGAAATTTCATCCCGTCAGCAGAATCCATTCATTCATCTCCTCCTCTATTCTTCTGCTTGATACGAGCTTTATAATTTTTCCCAAAACTTTGTCTATTCCTTCATCAGCTGCTCTCAGTCCGTTATACGTTACATCACGGACGGAGCGCTGAGCAGCTCATCATCTCCTATCTCATGGTGACTGGCCTAGACAACACTTGCCGTCTCTGTATCTCACTTGCTGGCGCTCCTACTTCTTTCGCAACCTCCTTCTCCCGTCGTTGCACTCAAGTCAAGGATGCAATGCAGCAAAAAAAGTAGAAGAAAGCCAGCGGAGGAAAAGCCTGGTGGAAAGAAACAAGAGAGGAGAAGAAAGAAAAATAAAAGGAAAACAAAAAACCATAACAGACAAGCAAATCTGTAGGAAATTGTGAAAACATTCTCTCCAGGGAGTCATCCAGAACTTGCTTACAACTATTGCAAATTACACCAGTTTCTCCAGTCATCCTTCAACTAATAAAAATTTCAACCCTGTAAATGAGACATCAGACCTGTCTTCTTCATTCATCCCGCCCGCTCTGCCTTTTCGCCCCGCTGTCTTCCGGAGGCCAAGAATCAAATCCCGTTTTCAATCAACTTTTTAAAAATGCAATCAGAAAACTCTCTATCGACAATTAACACACCCCACAGAAGCGAAGCCCAGGAGCCACGGATTCATTTCGGCGTCTTTGAATGCTCAACTTCTCATCATTTTCCCACCTCTTTTCTTCTTTTTCATCGCCTTCCAGCAAACGGCTCACCGACTTTTTCAAATCACTCTTAATTATGCTCCATCCTTTCAAAAGTAAGTTCTTCTTCTTCCCTTTATTCAAATCTTTCTCTTTCTCACTCGCCTGCCTATGCATGAGCTTCTCCATGGCCTCGAACCAACTTGCACCTCTGTATAGTAAAGCACAAACTCTATGCTGCACACTTGAGCTCCTTCCTACTCCTTTTAGACAAAAGCCGGGAAGGAAATCCGACAAAATCCTACTACTTAACAGTTGCATAAGAGTATCGAGTCCCACACATTGTCTCGGGCCACGAGCTCATTAGGTATCCTGTATTCATACACAGGAGTTAGCACACTAATTCTTAAAAGCAGACTATAGTCTACTTACTATTAGTAGTCTGGACACCTCCTTCACACATCCTATGCTGCACCTTTCTTACTCACTTATACTACTTAGCTGCTTCTTTCACACACCTGGTTGCTTAATTCCCCCTTCTTATGAAAGTGTCCAAATGAGCAACTTTAACAGCAAGGCTTTCCTTCATTGCATAAATGCGGATTAGGTATCAACCCAATTAAGAGTAATATATAGCGGCATAATCAGTTGACGCCAGGAACCAATCAAAAGTAGATTGCCACCTGAGATGAAACCTTACAAATTAAGGCTTACCGGGTGGAAGCCATAATTTATCCTCCGCTAAAAACTTTCTTTCGATCCTCTTAACGCCAAAGCCTCTGCTGGAAATTCTCAAACCTTGTGCCCCCTGCACCTTCACGTTTATGCAGGAAGGAGGCAGAGATATGCACACCCAACAACGTTCAGCTGTTGAACATGATCGCATCAAAGTTCCGTCTTCCCGCTGTTTTTCCCACACGTATAAAATTTGGCCCTCTTGCCCACAAGTAAGGCAATCAGACTAAGAAAGTACCAACGTCTTGCGTAAGCAGACCAAGGAGGAAGATAGAAAGGAGAGAAAGGGCTTTAACAGGGAAGCACAAAGGGTGAGTCGAACCAATCTCCTTGAGTTGCTAATAGCATGTGCAACAGACGCGAGTGAGGCTAGATTGGTTGTAAGTAGCATTGAGGGAAGACGAAGAAGAATTAGAGGGCGAAGGTGGGGAAAAAGTGGAAAATATATGAGCAAAATAACAGTTTTGGGCCAGACTGTTGTTGTTGGTAATGGTGATGGCATGGCTGTGCTTGGAGTGAAAGTTGAATTTCTCTGGTCGTAATCCCAGGAATCTACGTCATGCTCTTTCAATTGACATGAGTTACTGATGATTGGAAGTTGGAAATATTCTCATCTTTCACTCTGACTGATTCGCTCCCACTTTGGTGTGATAGATAAGCTGGTTATTTGTAGCCAACTTGTTTCCCAATATCTTCTCGTGTACGGGGCACAGACAGCCATCATCAAGTCGGAAGTATATTTATAGCTGTGCAGAGGAGGAGGCTGATTGCTCCAGTATGAAAGCATGTCATTTTTCCATTCACTCTAAGCAGCAAGTAAGCAATCTGATGAGTTATTCCGTATTAGCACAAATGCCCGAAAGAGGATGAGAAGAGGCAGAGGAGGAGGAAGTGGTGGTGGTGGCGATAGTGGTTTTGGATCGAGCAGCTTCGTGGTTAAAGGTTGAGAGGAGAAATTTTCGGGCGTTTAAGAAAAGTCTTATTCGAGCTCGTACTCTCGTACGTTTGCCTCCTGCCTTTGACGCAAATTTTTACGGAGAAAGTCCTTTCTATTCTCGTACTACCCGCTGATGTTGTAAAGATAGGAGAGGGAGGAGAGGTGGAGGAAGCAGGATTGGCGAGAGCAGTAAAAAGGGATGCGAAACTCTTGAAAGATCCTAATATTTCCTGAAAGAGTGTCTGCGAAGATGCCTGTAGCAGATTTGGTTGAATAACTTTTCGGTGGTGCCTGACGTGCTCGATACTTTATCTGCTCAACAATTTTCCAATAAGATACCAGGGAAGCTATCACCGTAGCTACTCTCCTGTCTGCACCTAATATCGACTAGAGTGAAGTAGCCCTTGAAGATAAAATATTCTTGTTTGTTTCTCCTCCACCGATGACATTCCGCTTGTCAGTCCCTGTTGTGTATGCAGCACAGGAGTTATGATCTCCGTCTTTGAGATTGAAAGAGAGTGAGCGAGAGAGAGAGAGAGAAAGAGAGCGAGTCAGGGAGAGTGATAGAGGGAAAGACATGATGGGAAGAGAAGGAGAGAAAAGAAGCATGAGTGAAATTACAAAAAAGAACAAGAACAAATACAGACAGAAATTGTGGGAAACAATTGCAAAAATCGATGCGGATTATTAAATCATGCGCAGGTTTAGATCCAATCACGAAATGAGGGATGAAAAAGGCACTCTTAGCAATTTCCAACTTCGTGTCTTTTAATAACGGGAAGCCATTCACTGTTGCACATAGCCCCACAAGGTTCAGGAACCAGTACAGATTTCGCTGACTCAGAAATCTCTTGGCGAGACTTATATTTTTAAACGAATCTGTAAAAGGTGCGTTGGAATCTCAATCAGATACGTAGCAGTGAAGCTAAGAAGCAGAGCCACAGCCGTGACGGAAAAGTGGAAGAAGCTTGTTTTCCTATACGCATTACTGCTGTCGAAGTTACGAACACAGGCTTACGGAAGGTATGGGGAGGATTTGATCGGATTGAATCAACAGATTCAGCTAAATTCCATGACAGATAGTGGCATAAGATGCAGACTTCTCTGCGTCTGACATTTTCGGCAAAATTAATTCGAGGCTATGAATGGTAATAAAATTATTTTTTCTCAGCTTCGGGCTCTGCGGGCGGTGCTCAGAGCTGTGGTAGGGCGACTTTCACCGCCACGGAGAGGGGAAATCCACAGCACGCACACCTTCCAAATCTGGCTGGCGATGGTAAAGGCTTAGCGATCGTTTGCCAACGCTTGGCAGAGGATTAGGCAGATGTGGGGCTGAGCCGAAGAACAAACTGACGGAGTTATTGGAACTGGTGTGTGCAAGCTAGGAGGGCGACAGGTTTGAAGCCTAAATTCCACTGGATTATCGAATATATTTACACTGGGTTTGGCCTTGGCCAGGGCAAATAATGAGTTTTGATTTTGGAGCATCTACAGTAGAAATATTGAGAAAAATCTCGGCTGGGGATTAGTTCTTGGAGAGTGACTAACGAGGGGCCTGGAGACGGGAAATGTTTCCTTCTCTTTCCCTCTGTCTGAAGACAACAAGTGCGGAAACTCATACACGCTTTGAATCTTACAAGTCAAAACAAGGTTTGGGAGGAAAGGAGGCGGTGAAAGTAGGAAGTGCGGAGGAGAAAGCAAGGGCTGAAAGACGAGCACATGTAGCTCCGATCAGAACTCCCTTTCAGCAAACATGTATATTGGCTTGATTGGGCTGAAATCTGTGTAGTGTTTCGCCTTGTGAAGAATGTCAGTATACATCGCATACTAGTTGCTTCCCTTCGGAGAATGGGTTCAAGTGGGAGCGATTAACATTCGAAATGGGTTCCAGGTTTTAGGAAAACGTCATGAACTTTGGAGAAAGGAGGAGAAGGAGGAGGAGGAGAGAAAACAAAAGCCTAGAGGAGGTAAAGGAACGCGGACCTGTAGATTGTGGTGCCACTTGCAGTCTTAAGAAATACTCACCGTTTTCACATTTATGTGAACTGAAACGATGTGGATCGAATACGGAAGCTTGTTCCTTGGCGTCTTGTTCTTCTGCTCCACTGGTTAACAGTATGGGCGACGGAGTTCGATATTATCTGCCTGGGTAAAGGCTGTATGCAATTGGGGATGTTGCAAGTAATGCTGACTCCTCTGGTTATCCTCCAGTCAACCGTGAAGAAGGTTGTGAGTCGAACAAACAGATGGAAAAATATCGAGTGAATCCCTCGTATCTTTAAATGGCTGAGCAATAGTGGCAGTAGAGTTAAATACACGGCCCGAAAAGACTGGGTTCGCAGGCCTGTTGAGATTAAAGATCAAGAGAGCGGATTCCGATGCCCACCTATAGAGTGCCACTTGTTAGCGGATTCAGGGGTATGATGCGGAGCTGGGGCGTTTAGTGAATCAAGAGAAAGAGAGAGAGAGAGAATGGGGGAAAATTCAAGGTGCGGAATACAGAGAATAACAGTCACCAGAGATTTCTAACCGGAGATGAACCAACGGAAAGGACATACACACTCACTATCTGAAAGAAACAGGGAAGAGAAAGTGGAGAAAGAGCGAGAGAGAAAGCTTGTGACAACTTACAATGAAATCCTGACAGTTTGAGTTTCCTCCAGTTCTCTGTCTCCGAGACGGCGACGCAAGCATGGCATAGCAAGTGGGAAATGTTTGAAAATTTTCTATAGCGAGAAAACAGCTGCAGGATGTTGGTATGGATGCACGCAACTCATTCATTTTGAGCCAGTGGGGAGAAGAATTTACAAGTCTCAATCCAAACTGTGGGACGGAAGGAGCCCGGAAAGACGCCGAAAACTATGCTCTACTAGTGTATGAGTCGCTAAAACCAAGTATCTAAACCGAACATCTGATCAGACCCTCCTGATTCCTATGATTGTCGAACGGGGAGCAGGAACTAATATCCGAAAGATATGCATACCGACAGCAAAGACAAGGACCTATGCCAGCCAGCCTTTTACTCTACTTGAACGACCTGACGTGAACAAAAGCTTACAGGAATCTACTCATAGGAGCAAAGATGCGTCACTTCTCCAAAGCTTATAAGTAGAATGCCAAAAGGTTCAAACTAATAGGACACCAGTGAATTTTAACCAGTCTCTTGCTCTCTAGACATTCGCTTCGCTATTTGTTCCCTTATTTTCATGCGACACAAGGAATTTATCATTTATCATCATAACTCAGCCTTCCAGATTAGAACACACTTTTCATCTCGCCCCACCTTCCCGACCACGCTTTCTTCAATCTCTCTCCCTCACCTTGCTGCAATAACGGAGGGAAACTCAAGCCCCGAGTCGTGTCCTCAGGAACCTGCTCCATTGCCATTTAGCAGCAGTTCTCAAGGGGCCAAAGCCTCAGTCCCATTTAAATGCTCAAGTAATGCATTTATCTGGAACCATTCATTTCTTCTGACTTCCCCCTCCTATCTAGACGAAATCGCTCAGGTAAATTGTAACAATTCCCAGCAGGCGCCTATGCAAAAATAGTCCTTCCATCTACTTCATTACAACTCCGAAATCCAACCGTGCGGATATCATGACTGCCACCGTTATGTTCATAATTCCCACTTCTTTATGCTCTCATTTTAATGCTAATGACTGACTGGATACATGATGAAGCACCGGTATGAAAACAAACTTTGTGCCGCATGCAGTCATGTCACATACAATTACACTGACTGACTACAATACCGCATATGCTCCGTTAAGCGGTTCAGATTCAAGTCCCATCATGCAGAGGTTTCTTCCGCATTCAACAGCTTCAGCCATTTCTCATTCGGTTGGATGGCTTGAAAAAGAGGAGTTCATATAGTAGCCTAGTACGAGTCCAGCAGGAGCGGAGTGAAAGCAGTGAAAGTTTTCAGCTCTCAGGTCGACAGACGAACTAGAGAAAAGAGTGAATTGCAGTAAAAGTCGTTGATGCTAACGTCTAAATTTTTCTGATTACAGGTTACAAGAAGTTGTGCGGGAAGGAAAGAGGATTTTGACAGATGGAACCACCGGGTACGTGTTCGAGCAACTTGAAGACGAGTTACCTCCCTTCTGGCTTCCTGTGGATCAGTGTCGTGTCTTCCTGTGTGTCGACTTAACGTCTCGTGCGGGAGATTTGAAGGTTTATCCGCATTAAAATTAACTTTATCGCAACCTATACGTAGCACCCGTTTCTCCCATTTCCGTCGACAGACTTTTGTGTTTCCGCAAGAGGCGCATTAGGCATCCCCTTCCTTGTCTCATGCCAGCGTTTGTAACACCAGGAGTGAACCAGAGTGACGCCAGTTGCTCCGCCGTGCTACCTCTTAAGTTTGCACACAAATAATCTTGTTACCAGCCTAGAGACTTTCCTTCATGATTTCCAGTTCAACTAGCCTACGTCCCACTGATTAGCGCATTGTGATATGTACGTCCTTTCCCAGTGAGCTATGAAATACAAACCGGTGGGTGAAGCGAGTCGAGAGTTGTAGGTAAATTACATGACCGCTGCAATATGTTGTAATGAATAATAGCGCAAACCGCCTCCTGTTTATTGCGAGCAAGCTAAAAGCGGTAGAACAACTTGTAGGACAAGAGAGAGAGAGACATTGGGCAAAAACCCAGTTGTAAACCACGTTTATGCTCTCCGTTCTCAGAGCCGGGACGGAGAGAGAGAGAGAGAGCCTGACCGAGGAATATAAGCTAAGTTGTTTCATGCTTCGTCGGTGGTGAAGCTATACATTTGAGAAATTATTACCACAAAGGTTGAATAGGGGCAAGTGTCCGTGTCCACATTGGTTTGGAATAAGTTGGTTGTTGGAGGATGCCAGTTTCGGAGTCACCTTCCATAATTTACAAGCCTGGCTGCAGGAGCGGAGCTAGGCTCTGGTAAAGCTAGTTTTGGAAACAGTCACGTCCGCCATAGTATTTTCAGATGTACTTACGTAGGCTACCAGATATACAGAATACAAATATACTCGCATAAACTTATTTAAAATAGGTAAGAGCCACTCACCTCCCTTGAAAAAGATAATGAGGTCGGGGCCTTAAAACTAGTACATTCTTAATTACAGACTTGTCTCTATATATAGTTACTCTTCATAATAACACTTATCTGTAAAAGTTAGGGTAACGAGGACGGAGACGGGAAATAATATTATAGCTCTGTAAATTCCAGTCGCCAAACCAGACCACTTTCTCTGTTTGTCCATCCTTCCTTGGAATCTCCTGTTTGTTACGCTTTCCTGCCCAATTTATGAATGGCTGACAACTAGCAGGAACGTAATTTCTAATCGCCAGCACGTCCGCCGTTACATTCCGGAAAACAAGGAAAATGTTCTCATTAACCCGACTCCCGAGCCATAAGACCGGGAGAAAGTTGAGCAGAGCACTTGAGTGTAACTTTCTCCCACCACCAAGGAAAGAAAGCATGGACGATCAGAGAAACAGCGTCGACTTTCTCCAGCATGGAAGTTAGCAGAACCAACAGGCTGCGGAAAATTTGAAGAAACCAAAACTTTTACGTTTTGTCACGGATTGATTATAGCTAGAAGGTTTCTTGCCAGGAGCCCTCTAGTGAAATCTTCTCTCTAATTCCAATGCAAGTTTGCAACAAAATGTGCTACGCAATTACCAAATGGTAGGGAATATTTTGAGGCTTCAGAGTGTACGTACAGCCTGNTGCTACGCAATTACCAAATGGTAGGGAATATTTTGAGGCTTCAGAGTGTACGTACAGCCTGTTAGAGCCATTGTATTCATCTTTTAAATTAGCTGAGAAATTGCACTTACTTTAAGCTTTCGTATGCTTCCGTTTAGAGTATACTACAGCTACAAAACCGTCGTCGTACTCTTATAGTCACACAAATGAGAGTTTCTTTAATTAGTCGCCTAGATGTATCCAGAGGTTTGTGTGGAGAGACATGAATCTGCGGCCATGTTCTTTAACATGTTCCAAATAACGTGAGGATCAAGTTGCCATACAAAGTTAACATAACTAAAACTTAATTACACGAATATTTAGCTACATGTAGCAACACAGTAATTTTGTCATTTCTCTCCATGCATTTTATATACGTAATTTTTATTAACATACAAAACAGCTACTTTACATAGTCATTGCAAAAGCTTTTGGAATTTAGAAACTTAACATGGAGTGCGTAAGAATTCCCAAACGCAGCAAAAGCTCAAATTATCATCACCGCCCGAAAACCTGTAACTTGGAACGAAGCCATGGTGAAAGTCGGTGAAAGCAAACGTTATGAGAGAAATCATTGGTATTAACACAAACCATCTGCGAAAGTTGTGCCCTAAATTGGAAACGGTATGGAGTTTGATGGTTTATACGAAACGTTGACATCTTCATCAATCTATGGGTCATTTTACCTAGAATGCCGAGAGTGAAGCACATTTAGTGGAACGGGAGCCAGAGAGAGAGAGAGAGAGAAAGAAGCCAACGATAGTAGAGATGGAATGACAATCGAAGCTCAATAGCAACAAAGCAACAGCTGAGGAAGAATCGCCATGTTTTGTTCCCCGCTTTTGAATTAAATTACGCAATATTATTCAATTTAGAATTCTAAAGAGTCACTAGAAATGTGACAGGAAAAAGCGAGAGAATGGCAGTTCTGGAATTGAATGCATGTCTTATGGAAACATAGCGAATTGGATTGTAAAGAGCAAGCAGGACATTGTAGGAAGCATCCAACTTATTGGATACATGATGACACGCTATGAAACAAATATAAATTTATTGTCTTGCTCGACTCACAGCACAGACAACCGGGTAAATAATTACCTATTTCGGTATGCATTTTTCGGAAGCTGTAGGCATAAATCCTCTGAGTCATGTCATTCCGCCTTGTTTTCCAAACTATGCTTTGTCCGCTCCAATCCATTCACTCCTGGCGACTTACTACAGCCCAGCGGCCTTATTGTTTCCACCCGGAGAAGAGAGCCTAGGTGCGCTTAATGAACATCCGTTAAGGTTTCCAGGCCGCAGTTTGTAGCTGGAGGTAGCATGTGTGCTGAAGCCAAGCCATGCACCTCCACAGATTAGGTTAATGGTTAAGAGATTGGGTGTGGGGCCAGGGAAGAATTATAGACAAACCTATCGTCCAATAATCCCGTAAGTGCAACGCGGAAAGAGTTGTGTGCAAGAGGAATTGGATAAATAAATCCGAGGAAACCATGAAAGGAATGTTGATTGAATTCAATATAATATATCCAATACTATGGGAAAATTAATGATAGCACAATTCCGAGAGTAAATTTATTTATTATCGTACATTCCCTTCGTCCTATCCTCGCTGATAAATGATGCCACGCATCCGCCTTGGAGACCGGCAGCATTCCTCCTGTATAAACATATATCTTGGCAACATGAATCCGCAGCGTCTGTCAAGATCTCGTTTCAGTCTGTTCCAAATACCTCCAAAGGATTCACAGCAACATATATAATCCAAAAGTGCCTCTGTGCAAGACAAAGACTGGGATGAGGGGCATGAGGCGAAATTCATATACGCGGCTCAGTACGTCCATCCAGTTTGCACAAACTTATTCCCATTGGCGTTTTACAACATGCATGCCCCCATGCTTTATGGCGGCTTTCAAGTTGATTCCAGAGAAGGCCACACGTTCTTCTCCATCTCCATCTCTTTAAGCGTGCACCAGGGCTGGAGTCTCAAGTTGGAAGGAGCCGGATCAGTATATATAGACAAGATACATTATTTATAATTAACAGTGCTTGAAGCTGTGGCCGGAACTTGTCTAAATTTGATCTGGTTTGGCGGGAAGAAAGAACTACTTAATCGATCTCTCTATAATATTTCTTATCGTTTCTCAAGTGGATATGAAAGAGGTCTATTCAAAATCCCGCAGTTTCGGCCATAAACACAAAGTTCAGGGACAACAAATTAAGAAGAGACAGGAGTGAGGACGCGGGGAACATGTATCTGACAGAAGGATATTTAGAACAGAGTATGCTATGAAAAGGAGTACTCAGGCGTGGAATCAATTCAAAGTGAAAAAAAGCAAACGTTACAAAGATGTTTTAGACCGGTCGTTGAGTGAAAGTTGAAAGAGGAGGCAGAAAGGAATATGGCTATAGTCAATGTAAAAAATTAGATAGAAAAATATTTTTATTTTCCGCAAGTTGAGAAGAGGATGGGCGGAGGAGCGGAATGGAGGGAAAGTTTTTTCAATTTATACAACTCAAAATGCATGATAATTATCCCCGTCCGGAAGAATAGCTTAAGTTTCCACATTTTTCATCACATTGGAAAGTTTCGCCTTGATTTTTACATAATGTTAAACTGTCAAGAAGGAAAAGTTGAGACAGCTTCAGGAGCACACTCATCCCCACCCTCACTCTCGTGCATATCCGTCCGGAAATCTCATCGTTCAGCCGGATGATAATCTTGAAAGAAAATTAGCCAAAGTATTTCACAAAGTGAAAATATAAATTCCTTTGAATTATCATGAAATTGCTTCGCGGAAGGAGAACTTTTCAAACTGTTAACTCTGCAAGGGTGGGGACAGGAGATGAAGGTAATTGCAACCTAATTGAAGTCGGCTGGCAATTCCATTCGCGCCCGTCCCAATTTCCAGTAGTGTCGTCGTAAAAGTGTGATGTGTGGTACTTGAAGCAGTTTACTTGACTTGGCTGAAAGCAAATAACAAGTTGGGAAAGACCGATTTCCTTCGAGTGGTCTTGAACACTGAGAAAGTAAAGCTAACATCCTTCACTTAACTAATGGCACAGGGTGTTTGATCGTTTAAAAATTGATGGATCAAACATGAGAGGATTGTCAGCAGCCCTGTATAGCTCCTGTAGGAAAAGGACCAGAAACGGAGACACGGCTAACTTTTCAGCTGTAAAAAATATCCAAAGTGGAGGATCAATGGCTTCGAGTACATGGTTATTTCTTTGCCTTTGATCTTTAGTGTTGCTCCGCATGTATTCTGCGTAAGTGAAATGGAAACAAGTTAGGAGAGCGCTCGTAAAGGGAGATACTTGCTTCGTAGTAAAACTTGTTCGCCGAAACCAACTCCTTCCCCTTTCAACTTCTTTAGTTGGCATTCTGAACGAGTCTTTGAGGAACTATGGAGGAGAGTGAAGTAGCGAGCGGAAGAAATTGGAAACCTCGTTATCAATAGCGATAGGTGAAACACTTAAGAAGCTCCGTCTACGTGGTGCGGTGCAATGATTTGAATGTCTGCTGCGAGTGGGCCAAGTATGTACGCATGATGGGAAAATAATCAGAATTAATCATGATTAATTGCGCTAAACCTGTAGACTCTGTCTTGTTCAATTAATTGGGGCATCATTCATTTAGACGAGACAATTTCAATGCTGTGCGGGAATTGCGATATGACACCTTCATGGACCTCGTGCCATCATGCATCATACTTACGGCCGAAAGCGGGACATTCGTCCGTCCCAAACAGATATCAGCTTATAGTCCGCGGGAAATTGCTGATACGGCAAAAAAATGTCTGAGATTTACCAGCTTGCGAGTCATTTCCAGCATTACTCTCGTACCCGTTTCACGTTTTCGCCATCTCGTAAACGTAATTTTGGGCAATTTTTTGTCCCTTTATGGGGCACACGCGGCAAAAGAGTTCCGTGCAACTCTCACTAATATCTACAGGTAGGTGGTAATGCTGGGCAGTTTCTCAGACATGTAACCGTGCAGTGAGCCCTGGTGGTGTGAGACTTGCAACCTCACGTTCAAGGGAAAAATTGCACCTTCGGTAGTACAGCACCCGGAGTGGGTAAAAACAACACCAGGAGGAGAAATATTCCACAAGCTCACAGAGCATACACTTAAGCGAGTAATGTGGCTCACAGAGCTCTTCAACCATTGTGTGGGGATGGTGAAGGCAGGAGTTCCAGTCTTCCTTTCCCTATGTACATGGAATCGAAGCTGTGAAAATATACGAGTGCTTCTCCCTCGCATACATTATATTTATTGAAGCCA